>SSNR01000163.1:818796-833520 GCA_006937965.1 Callopanchax toddi | reverse complement strand
TTAAAGTGCCCATGACATCGGTTTCCATGTTTTCTGACTTATCTATCATGTTGCAACGTTGAGTTCTCACCTTAAACCTGCCAGAAAGAGCAAAAAACGGCGTCCATCTGTCTCCTAGTCCAGCCAGTGAGAAGCTCTTCCAGATTTCAGACCCAGGTTTCAAACAGTTTTTTTCACTCCAGCCCGCTATGAGGTCATAGTGATCCGGACTTGCTTATATGGTCAATTCTCCTCCCACATGCACGTTCACGACAACTGGAGCGAGGCAGTGCCGCCGCCATTGCCCATAGACCGTGTAGTGTTTAGTTTCAGTTTCGTTTCTCTTTCACGCGACGACACTGCCCCCTGCTGCAGCAGAAGTGTCAGGCTGCCAAATAAGGAGAAACCCAGCAGAACCGGAAGGCGGCGCTTTCTTCTGATCTCTGAGTTGCTCGTTAGGAAATAATTACAGCGTATTTTGAGTTATAATGGTGCAACGCTGATCTAGAGGCATCAAAGATTACACCTGTTTAATATAAAGTGATTTAAATATGGAGTCACAGGCACTTTAAAAAGTAAAAACTTCTCATGTCTCACTGAGTCATGTGGACCAAACCTCATTTAAGGGCTGGTAGTGTATTAGAATGGACAGTGATTTTAAAATATTTTTGTTAAGATAAACTTATTTAAATAGTTATTGTAAATTAGGTTTTGATTACATATTGTTTTTTATTTGCTGGTACCTGGTAGTAATGCTCTACTGGCACAACCACTTTAGTAATGTGCTAAATAGATAGCTACCCATCATGGTGTTTTTTGAAAAATCTTGACGTGATCTCACCTTTCTGCCATTGTGGTGTTATTTGAAGGCCTATACAGCAGAAACCAGTGAGCTACAATGATGCACATTTCTTCATACTAGTCCATCATAAATATTTAAAGAAGAGAAACTCCACAAACTCTCAAACTTGCCTTTGACTTGCAATAAAACATCAAACTTAATCAAATATCAAAGCAATTCAGATCTAAACTGTGAAACACTAATGTTTAATGGGCAAATATAAAAGGTTTTCAAAAGGGAGGGGAGATGACCACCCCACCCCCACCCCTCCTGAATTTGACTGAGGTCAGCAGTACTTGGAAAATGAAAAAAGTTTTTTTAAAAAATCATTCTTTTTACAAAGTTTAAAATGGCCCTTAAAGTTGGACCAAGGACATGTGTTTAATATGCATCCTTGCTCTTGACTCTTTAGAGTAAAGCCTTCAGTGTAAAACATTTAGTGGAGGATGAGCATGGGATTTGAGGCCACATTTTAACAGTTCTTGTTCTCCCTTTAAGTCTCGATTTCTTGTCCAGTATCTGCAGAAAGATTCACACAAAATCAAATAAACAAGAGCGTCTTGATGCAGAGTCAACAAGGTGTTGAATCTATAACATTCCTCAGAGGTTCTGGTCCATTTTGACATGACAGCATCACACAGTTGCTGCACATCCATGATGTGAACCTCCCACTCCCAAAGGTTCTGGACTGGATGGAGGTCTGACTGTGGAGGCTGATGGAGTCCAGTGAAGAAACCAGCCCACTATGTAAGCCTGAATGAACGGAGTTTCTGCCATCTGATTGGCTGATCAGCTATTTGTGTTGAACAGGTGAGGGTATTTCTAACTGCTATCAGTTACATTCCAACTTTGGTACATTTATTTAACTGGATCCTTTCTGCTTTGTGATTGTATCTCATAAATGTTTGGCCTGTGAAAGAGGTTATAGCGAATGAAAGCCAGGAAAGATTAAAGGTTGAAACTACAGCACCAGAGAGCGAGCCTCTTGAAAAATAAAATAAATCTGTTACCCAGGAGATAAGCTGAAAACACGTGTTTGTATTCCTGTGGCTAAAATAAAAAGATAAAATATTTGACCGGTCACAAATGAGGGAATGTTTAAAAAAGTGCGATTGAGGGTTTTCCCTACAGCTATTACACTGTAGGTGTTTCTAAGTGATCACTCTCACTAAAAGCACAGGATCAGCGTAACGGCCTCATAATAGATCAGGGTCATGTTTACATAAAGTGATCCCACTTGTTACAAAACCATTTTCTCTCACCTCCGAACCTGATGGATAAAAGTGCTGAGAGTTAGATGAGTGGATGTAGAGCTTTTAAAAAAAAATCCAAATACATACAAAGATTCTTTGACTTGTATTTTCTCTCTTAACTCGCTGCAATTAAAACACGAGAGGCATGAGAACATTTGATGTACATAAGAACATTGATTTTAAGACACTCATAAACTGCTGGTCTAGAAATGTGTTCCCCGATCAATAAATTCTTTGAGCTTCAAAGTCAGCTGGACTAAATCTAAGGCCATGTCTTAATCAATAAACTGTCCTCCACAATGGGGGGGTTCAGGTGGCTGTTTAAACAGAATCCCTCAAGCGTGGAATTAAACTCTGAACAGACAGGAAGAAATACATCCAACCCCCAGTCTAAATACAGAAGTATTAGTAGCAATCACTGCTTCTTACAGCTAAAACTTAATAATTAAACACATAATCCTGTTAAACTCCTATAACTTCAAAAGTCAAGTGAAGAAAATTGCACATAGCAGCTTTTTCAAGAACAGCAAAGGTCTCCTGGAGAGTACATATCTTACACAACAGCGCTGTTGTCTTTTTTGTAAATGCATAATTTCTATATGAATAAACCGATGTTTTAGATCTTTTTATTTATTTATGTGTTTTAGGGCAGCCATTCTTTGTCACAGCTCACCTAATGCAGTTTTATGACAGCAAAACAACAGACCACAGCGGGACAAGTCAGGATAAAAGATGGGACTCCACACATCATAAATATCAAGCGTCCAGTGGGAATTTCTGCCTGCATCTATCAGGAAAACGTTTAAAATGCAGCAAATGAGTCATTTTGGCACACAAAGAGAGACTGCTTTCACTGTTTTATTTCATTTATTTGATCTTTTTCGTCCTTTTCCTCTTATTTTTTACTTTTGCATTGACTTCAGTGGCTTTTTATATCATGCATATTCAGTTCCACTTTTTCTTTCTTTCTGTATGACATATTTTATTTGTATTGTGTATCTATGGTGCTTTAAAAAACAAAACAATATAATTTATGTGGATTATCATTATTCAATTCCATAAATAAAGATGAATTCTAATAAAATTGACACCAGCTGGACATGAATCAATACGCTGAAATGAAACATTTACTCCCCCCGGCTCTAAAAAACCACGCATTTCAAATCACAACATGTCAGAAGAAATGATTTAAAGCTTCATCAGGTTGAATGATCTGTCACGTTAGGAAAATATCTCCAACGCTACTCTATGAGTCTCTTCGGTAAACTTGTAGGAAGCCAGTTGGTGGTAGGTTTAAACATTTAGAAGATTTCTGTTGACAAATGTTGCACATTGCATGTAAACTAGAGCCTGAGGCGAGGTCATCTCGGTGCATCTGAAAAATGTTCTTTAATCATGGATGAAAGTAGAAGGTTTATTTCTGCACAGGCAGCCTTTATAACATCTATGGTCCAAATCTCCTAGTGACAAAACATTTTCTGAAAAAAATGAGCAAGTTCTCAGAAAGCGTATATTGAGGTTGTAGTGCTGGGTTCAGTCAATGACAGTGAATAATTCAGGAGTACAAAACACTAAGTATGTATTGGTCAACATGAGGAATGAGTGGTGCTTGTATGTTTGCAGTCAGCTTCACTGCTTTTAGCCATGTTTGTTATTCTAAAACAGAAATGTAACATTTAAAAAAATAAGTTGTTTTTCCCTGACATCAATTTTGATTTTTAGTTTCTGTTCAACCTCTAAACAATTACAGAAACAGTCTAAAAAACGTCATAAAAATGATTTTGCAAGCATGCTTTTATTTTGTCATGCCTTCTAAATGACCCACATTTGGGTGAGGGGAACTCACAGCGTCAAGTAAAAATGACAGAATGAAATCAAAACACACCACTAGTGATGGATGTGTTCTTAATTATTTTGAGTGACTTGCAGGGAAAATGTCCTCTCAAAATATTAACAGGGTCACCATGTCCATCTGGGATCTCTTCAGTTTAGGTTCTGTGAGTCAGAAAGTGCAAGAAATGAGAGACATCTAGAAGGGGTGGGAACTATAAATTGCAAATATACTGAGATCAAATTTGTGAAAAAATTATGGGAAGAAAAGTTACATGACTTGAATTTTGGCATAACTTTTTTGCAATTATGTCAAATATTCCATGTAGCTGTGTACAACTGTAAATATTTTATTCTCTTAACTTTCTCTCTCCAACTTTTCACCAACAGGTCTCAAACCCAGTACAAAAAAAAACAAAACAAAACAGTTTTAGTCTGAACAGTTGCATTCTTTTTGAAAATTCTAAAAAAAAAAAAAAAACTACCATAATTTATGAGCTTTTTTCCAAGCAGTTCTTTTCATCTGCCTTGGAAAGTTTGAATAAGTTGTCACCAATGCTTTTATATTTTAATGATGGTTTGAATGTTCTCATTTACTTTTCCAAATCATTTTCAGTGTTCTTGATTGAAGAGGTTTAACTTGTATAGCACCTCAGACATAAATCACAAGGTGGTTTACAGAAATAAACAGACAAGTCAATGATTTCTTAACAGGATGAGAAGAAAAATAGGAGACATCAGAGCAATATAGCCAGGAGTTTGTGAAAAGCTAGTTTGAACAGATAAGTTTTTAGCTACTTTTTATAAGAGTCCACTGAGTCACTGATCTCAGGCTCAGGGGGAAAGAGTTCCAGAGTCTGACTGGGGGCCACAGCAGCAGATGCTCTGTCACCTTTGGTTTTTAGCCTGGTGCGCCTCACAACCAGGAGGCTCTGATCACCAGACCTCAGGTACCTGCTGGGGGTGTACAGATGAAGATCACTGATGTATGTGGGTGCTTGATCATGTAGGGAGTTTACGGGCAGCCAGTGGAGCTGGTGAAGTAGTGGGTCCAACAAAGTTTTTTCAGACAGGTGAAAAATAAATTGTAGTAGTCTAGATGGGACAAGATGAATGCTTGAAAAACAATTTCCAGCTCAGAGCATGACAGAATGGACTGAGCTTAGCAATGTTGCTGAGATAGAAGAAGGAGGAGCGAACCAGGGAGCTGACATGAGAGCTGGGTCGAGGGTCACTCCATGACTTCTAACAGAGGGTTTGATAAATGAGGTGACCAAATGGACAAGCTTATCTGGAGCACAGATGAGGATTTGTTTTTGATTCATTTAATTGTGAAACGTTCTCAGCCATCCAATGTTTAACAGAGTCTAAACATGTCAGCAGCAGCTGTAGCTTAGACAACTCATGGGGCTTAAAGGAGATATACAGTTGAATGTCGTCAGCATACAGGAGGTAGGAGATGCCCTTGAACGAGCTCAGGATGTGCTGGAGGGGGAGCAGATAAAGGAGGAACAGCAGTGGGACCAACACTGACCCTTGTGGGACACCATGGGTGAGGGGAATGGAGGACGACCTTTATTTGGAGACAGCCACAGAGAAATAACGCTCAGAGAGATAAGAAGAGAATCACTCCAGCACTCGCATAAGAGTTTCAGCTTTATGATTGCTCATTCTTATGATTGCCATAATTTAAATAATCAAATGAGAGAATAACAATGTTAAGTTGATCCATGGATTCTTTGTCTATAATGCCTCTGCTGCAGGAGTTTGACCCAACCAGTTAGCTGAGACCTGTGCTAATTGAGGCACAGTGGTGTGACTTTCAATCCGTGCTGGCTGCAGGCGCTGTTCTCCTCCAGAGACGCCGTGTGTCCTCAGGGCTGGCCTCCTATCTCCAATACACAATCTGTTTTTCCACAAGTTAAAGCCTGCCTCCACTCCTTGAGAACCATTCCATTTGCCTCTTGCTAAATTATGACCAATTATAATAATGACCAATATAAACATTTGAAGCACTCACAAACCCTTTGCCTTTTTCTGTGTTTGTGTGTTTTGTTTATTTGCCTCTTCAAGTGTCCAGTTCATTATCATTTATACACCAGGGTCAGAGCTCCATTGACTCACACCTTCCTGTGTGAATTGTAAGTGCACAGCAGCTACAATTTACATTAGCTTCTGCTCCCTGACCGCAGTCGATACACACACAGAGACGCACACAGATGCACAGGATGCTTTTGTGTTGATAAGAATTTAATTGGCTTTATCTCCCTTGAGCAGTCGGCTTTCTCAGTTCACAACACCTTATTGCTTGATCCTTTCTTTCCTGCTCTTCATTGTTTAGTGTTTCTCAGCAGATTTTGTTGTATGAGAGTGATGTGGCTGAGTGCCTGACTCCTGCTTTGTGCAGTGTTAATAATGTAGATCTTCACTCTTCCATGAAGTCAAATACGTCACTATAACAATATGTGACATTCAGGATGTGGCATTTATATTTATTTATTGTCTATGAGCTATGAAACTCATTCTAGTGAATGGCTTATTGGGGCCACTCAATAAGAAAGTGTTTAAAAAATACTCTTAAGTCCAAATGTTGAGGGAAAACATGTCAAAACATCATAAAACTATTTCTTGCAAAAAGAAATTTGGGACAAAGAAAAACAGAGCGTTATATTCAGAGTTGTGAAATAGAATAAAGAGAATTGTGAACAAATAAATATATAATCAAGAGACTGTTTTGCAACTAAATTGCAACGAAAACTGGCACGGTGTTTGCAGGAAGGTTGTAGAAATGTCAGTTTATTTGCAGTTTTGACATATGTATAGGCACGTGTGTCGAACTAACCAAGTAAATGTGAGTCCAACTGAAAGGAGCATACATTTATTTTGGTGTCCCAAACTAGCCTCCATCAGTGATAATGAAGGCTAAAGTCTTAAAAATTTATATTGTGCTGTTTCTTTTATTTTGCTATAACAATTACAACATAAAAAAATAGACCTGAATGCATGTTTAGTGCTGGAAGATTATGCTTAAAAGAAAAACATCTGAAATGAAATTCAACACGTTCCATGTTGCTCCTTTCCCCAGAGAAAGCAACCGAATGCCGTTACTCCCACATCCTGTGTGACTCTGGGCCGATTAATGGCCTGTCTGTCATTTTTAAAGATCCCAACCAGTTTCAGCTGACAGCATGAGCAACATAAGTGAGACTGCACCGATTGTACTAGACTGTTTAAAACCCCAGGTTTCTGCTCGAAGGCGTGACTTTCTCTCATGAGTCATTCCACAAATTGTTTTCTGCAAACTGCTTGATGCTTTGACGTCTTTTTGCCAGTTTGACTTAACTGTGAGTTTCTAGACTCGATGTGATAATGGAAAACTGCCTAACATTTGCAGTCCTCCTGTTGATTGTCTTTACAACATAATGCATGACAATCAGAACCTCACAGGTCTGTTGGATGTGCTGAAAGGAAGTATCCTCTTATAGCTGATCTGAAATCTGCTCCATAAAACTTTTCCTCCCATCTTGTCTCTGTCCAGGTTTGCATTACTGATGACACTTGAACAGTGTGTGTTTCAGATTCCCCTTAAAGAAAAAAAAAAGTCTGGTTTCCTCCTTCCTATGAATGAGAAATGAAGTAAATGTCAGGATATAGCCGACATTTTAATGACTACAAGGCAGCTGCTGCAACCTGAATTGCTGCAGTCAGTCACACCTCAGGGGCAGAGAGAGCCGCTACATTTAGGTTTGCTGCAGATGTGTGTGTGTGTGTAAGCCTCGTGCATGAATAGGTAAGCCTGCAGTGTGGATCTGTGTGTGCATGTAGGAACTGTTTGACCAAACTGAGTTCAAAGAACAAAAATTGAGAATTATTTGGTCTTTTATTATTATTTTTCTCTGGAATAAAAAGTACTTTTTAAAAACCTACATTTTCAATCCAGCCCTTCACCTTTTTTGTCTCTGAGTATTAAGTGTTACGTTTCTTAAACATTACATATTAGCTATACACACTTATATGTGTGTGTGTGTGCGCACACAAAGTGACCAGCTGTGGTTGCTACAGGCATACCGAATTTCACATTTAAAGTGTTGGCCATCGCCATGGCAACACTAAGGTATTTAACAGTGCTATTGTAATGTATAGCAGGTTTCAGGGCTATGGATGCAAAAAATTTACAAATTTTCACTCCTGTGCAGAAGTTTTAAAAATAAGTTCATTTAACTAAGTACTGGATTTAAGACTTTAATTTCTGCAGGGAAAAAAAAATCATAAATCAGAAAAAACAGGTTTATTAACAAAAACTGTTTAAAATTTCTGATAGGAAGTTGTGAATAGTTGTTTATCGAAATTAGCATGTCAAAAAAAAAATAAATTAGCATGTCAGTTCACATTTAAAAGTGATGGGGAAAAATGAGCTCATTAGTGGAAAAAGTCATTTATTATTTACTAATATTTTGAGCATTTTAAATAACAAAGAATCGGAGAAAATGCCAGATTAAAATGACATTTACTGTTTCTGCAGTGAAAGAAGCCAGTGTTCCTCCTGTGTCCCACACTAATGCTTTGTCAGGTTTGTAAAGGCTGCTGAAAGGCTGTAATTAAAGGAGAAACACATGATCATTCTCAGCCATAAAGAGACAGAAAAGTGTTTCAGACAGAAAGTGACGAGAGGCGCTGCAACTATCAACAGAAAGAAGTCTGTAATTTGGTGAATCTTAGGCTTAAAAGTATGAAGCATTTCAAAGTACTTTAACGGAGCTCAAAAATAAAACTGAGTCAGCAAAGAGAAATAAAAAATAAAAATGAAATGTCATAAAATCTTTTCTAGAAAATGCAGTAAAAGGTTTAATAGGTTAAATGTGGAAAAAAGAGAATGTTTTGTTACCTAAAAAACAAAAATGCATTTAATTAATTAAGTAAATACAGAAGAATGAATCAGTTTATCTACTTTTATGTGTTTCTGGATCATGATTGAAAACTTTGTTCCATTTAACAAACATAGATTTCAGATTACAAAAGAAGGAGGATTAAATTTATACTGGAAGAGATATTTGCAGGTTGTGCATGTTTCCTGCTCCAGCACACCTGAATCAAATGATTTAATCACCTCCTGAGTTCTGCAGCAGCCCATTAATCACTCACTCATTTAAATCAGGTGCAAGAAAACAGCTAAACCCTGCAGGATGGTTGACCTCCCGGTGACCCCTGCTGTAGGGTCTCATTCTCTTTCCAACCTCGGAAATGTTTGCTGTGAGGTATCAACATTAAATATATTCATCGTTTCTGAAAAGATAAATTGGTAAATTATTCATAAAGCAAGTGAATTGCACAGATCCAGCTAATGAGAAAAGTTAGGAACAAATCAATGCTGAGGATATGACAGAATCTGCTATTAACATACTGTAAGCATCCAATTATGTGATAAAGAAGAAGTTATTTTAAAATATTTGTTAATATTCATCCAAAAAGCTACATGCATGAAGCTGAAATAATGAGAAAACGTGGCCATGTGCATGTATTCTAGAGGTTTTATACTCATCATTAGGTTTAAAAACAATAAAGATTTATTTTTATCACCGTATTACTAAAACAAACAAAGACTTAAGCAGCCTTGAAGTTTTAAAATGTTCAAAAAGAACTAATTTCTTAAAAATTGTTGCTTTTAAAGAATAAAAGAAAGCCATGCCATCATTGTTGCCAGGTTAAAACGCGACAGGAGTTTACAGAGAATTCCTCACCGAGGAGAAGACATGATTTATCCACCAGAACATCCTGCCCACGGTGCACCTCTCTTCACAGAGCATAGTAATTTAGCATCCGGTGGTGCATTTGTGTTGTGCTGCTTTCATCTGTAATCAGCATGGCTTATCAGGTCCGCCAGTTCAACAGGAATTTAGAGTCAGACTGCAGTGATTTGTTCACCTGATTATCTCCCCTCCCAGACCACTGATCTGTCCCACAGAGATGAGACAAATCACAGAGAATTAGCCACCAATTACACTCTGCAAGCCGGCTAGCCTCCCTTCATCTGTCATCCTCAATTAGCCGTACAAGCAAATGTTTAAAGTTAAATACTGATTAGAGAGTTGAGCTCCGCAAAATCAGTTCCCCGCTTCACCCACAGACACAGAAAAACCTCCGTTTAATGAGATCTGTTTTCCTCAAAGAGTTACTGCGATGAAACTTTTGCATGATCAAAATAAGTTTGAACTAACTTTTTTCAGTCTGACAAGACGAACACGTAACAGGTGGATGACACACAAACTGTGTGGAGATGCTTTAGATTTTCAAATATTTTGTATAGAATTGAAGGCTGTAGCAGTGCAATAATGACACTGGAGTTTTATTTATCCCTAACATGCTTTTAAAAAGTCTAACTCTGAAGACAGCAGCAACAGATGATGCAGAGTAAAAAGACTTTGGGATAAATCTGGGTTTAATCCTGAATTTTTTGGACACTGCTGTTTACCCTCCAGTGATTTCATAGACTTTTTCTGAATGCTAATATTGCAATAGAAGACAAAATTGCACCAAAACTATTTGCAAAATGTAATAAAATTGCTAATTTAGAAATCTGATGTTGAATTAAATCATTTTAAAGTTTATAACTACTACTTTTGAGCCTCTTAGTGAAACGTTTCGGGCTCTGACTGGAAGAACATAGATGTTGCATTTTTTTGGATTAACTTCACACTGCCCTGTGAAATGAGGCTGGTGGGAATGACGTCGTTGTAGATCTGAAAGGGGTGATGAGCTGCGTCAGTGGGGACCTTGTCATGCTGAGGTTTGGTGTGATGAGCCATGAGCCGTTGAGTCACGCTGTCACAGCATGATCCAGCTGTTAGCCTCCACTGTAAATAAAGCTCTGCTAAATGTAGGATGAATGCTTTTTTAGAGAGCAACAGAAAGAGGAAAACTCCCATAATGCTTTTGTATATGGGGTTAAGAAAATAAACCAGTTTGATATGTTTGCTGAATTCCTGTCTCCTTTTCATTCTGCTGTTTTTGTCTGTTTTCTTGTGCTGTCTGAGTTTTTATGCAGATGAGCCTATATCTGACAAAGATCTAGGATCAGAATTTGGCACAACACCAGCTTGTAAATGAGCAATTTTTAAAATCCTCACACATCAAAAAGCTCCTGATGTGCAGCTGATTATTCATTCATTTTAAAGTCATCAAAAATGCATCAATAAGTCTGAAAAAAACTTTTCAATAATATTTGGAATTCTTATTTCAGTTCATCATTTCTCCTCATTAATAACACCAATCAGTGTTGTATTTTATATATTTAAAAAGTCTGTTATTTTTACAAGGAATGAACCACAGAGCTTAAAGTCTGCTGGCCTTTGAACACACTGGGGTCAGTAACCTGTGAGCCGCACAGATTGAGCTGTTTGGGATTATTCTTCTTCCTTTTAAACTTTAAGGTTTGTTTTGTTCCAGTCAGGTTGTTACTTTTTAGTCAGTTCTTATTTTACATCAGATTAAAAAAAAAAAAAAAAGTTTGACCAACACTTTAAGCAGGTGACTATGTTAGCATACAGCTAACCTAGCTAGCTCTTTGAACATGAAGCACAGCGTCAGACTCCATCTGACCGTCTGCCACTCGTCTTGCGTGTTAGTTTTTCTCTGGGTGAAGTAAAGTTGAAAATCACAGTAAAGTTGACTTGAGAGACTAAACTAAAGATAGCGTAATTGATCAGCGGTAGAGCACAAGCAGACACTAGCATGCATGTATTCCTCGGTGGTGGCTGCTCAACAGCTGCTTTGCCTTTGGCATTCAGCTCAGAAAACATTTCGACAGACTCTCATGTCAAAATCCAAAAGCAGTGCTTTGTTCTCAAAGACGCTGCCAGGCACATGCTTCAGCGGAGGAACTGCTTCATCACCCACACTGGATACAAATCATTACCCACAGCTAAAGGCGCCCTAATTCATCAAAGCGGCTCAGCTGGTTTGAACCTCTGAAAAAGCGCTCTCCCCCACTGAGGCACGACACAAAAGCTCAGTCAGTCCCCTGTTCTGGCTTTTCACAGCTTCATACCTATAGCGCTGCGTCTCTTTCACCTTCTTTTCTTTCATTCCGTTCCTTTTGCTGTAAAGATTTAATGTTTTCTGTTGTCTCACACGTTCTACCCTGCTTCATCTATAGCCGTCTTTAAATAAAAGTCTAACAGTTAGATTTGCTCATGTAACGTCTAGATCAGCTGCTTAAAATCGACTAAAAAGCTCCAAATATTTCAAGGAAAATCAAACATGGAGTAAACCCGTTACCACAAATTACAGTAATACTACTAATGTCACTTTAAAGCTTTGAACAATCTAAAACATATCTACTTTAGTATTTTTGTATATTCAATAACTTTTTTGGAGCCAGAAAATGTTTTTAATTTATCTTAAAATATGCCATTCTAAAATATACAGCCTTTTTTAAAATCATAGCTAATGGTTTAACATAATGATGTCATACTTGTTTAAATTTATATTGTCTCCTAAGATCTGTGTTCCAAACTGATTTATCAGCTCTGACATTTCTGGTATAAAGTCATCAATGAGCCCTCGCTCTTTGTTTCCTACAGGCCATCATTGTTTAGTCAATTTATTTTATTTTACAGTAAAACTGTAGATGTACAGAGATAATTTAATACACTTTTATCAAATGTTCAATCATGTAAATGAACATGAACATGGAGCAGAATGGAATCAATAAATCAGATGTGATGGATGAAGAAGACCTATTGTATTTCTCCTTCATCATTTCATCTCTTCACAGCTCTAAATCTGATGACATCATCAACTAAATACTCAGACTCACTCACATTTCTGTTTCCCAAAATACAGAAAAGGATCCAACACTTTAAACAAAACTATAAATGAATCACTGTACAAGTATAAAAGTCACTCAAGTGAATTTAAGGCTCTAATCTAATGAAGCAAATTCATCATAACAGAATTAAACTTGATATGTGGTCGAGTCTTTGGAGCAATAGGGAGTTATAATACTTTATTGGCTGGCTCCATTTCTATTATTGATTTAATGTCAAACCCTTTAGTTCACAACAGATACATAAACTTTTTGATGAGTCCATTTGGTCTCGTTAGGGTTTGTTTTCATATCCATTTGTTTAAGTGTCTCTGTGTCCATAAAGTCCATCTGTGGAGTTCCTTTCTGGTGGGAGTAGAGGAGGTGGGGCTAATTCAAGGAAACAGTGTTGAATCACATCTAAGATAATTTAATATTACCAGCTGTGTTTTTTTTTATCATAGTAACGACTATTTACAGAGCTGTCAGCTGTTACTCCTGAGTCATAGTTATTGTTATTTATGACAGACATCAGCTTCACAGACTCAGGTGATTTGATTATTCTCATAAAAAACTACTTTTGATTCAACTATGTAGTCAAATACAAATATAGAAAGATGATAAAAGTAGCTAAAGATTACTAAGAGAGAAATATATAACTTTCATAAATTATTAATATTACATAAAATCCTAAAAACTGCAGGAAAATCCACCATTTCTCTCCTACAGAGAATCGTCTGAGTAGAAAGTCCGTGTCTCGTATTCTTTAGTCTATACGGTTTTATGATGAAGGATGTGACAGCTTGACATGAGATAATGAAGCAGAAAAACACCTCCCTCCTCTCCTCGTTCACTCTATTCATCTTCCTCTTTTTATTCTCTTTTGCTCCCGACTAACTTTTTATTTAGCGTGCTTCTTTAGTCTAAAAGAGAAGCTGCAAGTTTGCTTTAGGGTAAATAAGCTCTCATATTGAATACATTATTCCCCCTCTTTTTAGTGTGTTGGTGATAATAAAGAGATCTGTGCTGTTTATTTGTTTTCACACTAAACTCAAAAGAAGACAGAAATGTACAGTTTTAAAATGATCTGGTTGTGTAGCAATCCAACAAAAGCAACACATTATTAGGACGTTTTATTATTATTATTGCTTTTAACAAATGTAATATGCATATTGTTCTGCAGATCAAAGGCTTAGATGCCTTTTAGTGATGCAGTGACATCAGAGAGGTATCTGATGAAAAACTTCCTCTACAAAAGAACTAAAAGTCCAGTTTGGTGCCTCCGATTCTGACCTCAAAGACCAGAAAACACAGAAGCACCTGAAGTTTTCTATTTCTCTGACAACTGAAAGGACCTGAGTGAATATTGTTTTGTTAAAGTAAAGGAATATGAGCTGAAAGAAGTGTCCACACCAGCCTTTATATGTGATGTAAAACTGATTTAAAGTACTGCGGCTGTATCTGATTTAAATCACGAGGCTGCATGCTGCTCGGTGATCAGGACTTTCACAAGGACAGTTATTTTTGTCGGACAACGTGCTGACACTGTGTCGGAGGGTAAAAGCAAATAAGGAGTATGTCTGAAAAAATATGATCAAATGTTTGGGATCCTAAGGAAATGAAAAGGATTAGTTCATCATAAAAGCATGATCTCTTTGTACCTCGAGAGCAGCTCGATGCAGCATTCTGAATCCATAAAGCACAGAGGAGCTGCTTTCTAAGCTCTACAAACGTATCAGAAAAAAGTCATCTACACACTGATTTTTTTCTTTTTTTTTTTACATAAGTAGGTCTCATTCTATGGACATCTATATGTTCTTATTAAAGGAATCACAAGTGACTGGACCTCTGTGTTTGCAGACTCAGAACATCGTAGTGATGATGGGGAACTCACCTGCCTTCAAGCTGATTCAGCGTCAAATAATTTATGTTTCTGGTAATTCTCTGACTCAGTTCTATACCTGTCACAGACAATATCACCCTGTAGCAACCCCCCCCCCCCCAAAAAAAAAAAAATT
>SSNR01000163.1:759053-818786 GCA_006937965.1 Callopanchax toddi | reverse complement strand
CTTATAAATAATCAGTTTCTTATAAATAAATAATGACCAAACTGGAGTTTGATGCTGGCACATGCACAAGAGAGTGCAGGGTTCTGATGGCGGAGAGGGCAGCTTTGTACACGTTGGGAACAACTGTCAAAGTGCTCAGTTATTATTGGGTTACTTAGTGTAACGGTACAGAAAACTCACGAGACGAGATGCAACATTGAGTTCACGAGAATGAGACGAGACAAAATTTTAATAAAGTTTTCAATAATATTTCAAAAATCAAATTTATGTCTCTCTTCTTCTCAGTCCTTTGCTTCTTCTGTGTTTCTGTCTATTTTCTCCCTATTTTTTTCCTATCTTCTTGTAGATGGAATTAGTTTGGGTAAACTTTACTAAAACTTTAAATCTTATGATAATAAATAGAAAATAAATGCAAAGTTAAGTAATGCTTTTCCTTTTACATAATAAAATTATGTTTATGATATTACAGATTGTCTTCAGATGCTGTATCTTTGTCTCCTCTCCTGTCTCTCTCCTCGTGACTGTCTCTGTCTCTTAAGGATCCCGTGAGGCGGGAGGATTAATAGACATCCAACATCTTTCTGTCCTGTAACTCACATATGGCCCAAAGTTGAAACTCGATCACTATTTCCACGTTTCCTTCCCGAGACGGATGGTATTTGGAGCGCCACGTTTACACAATGACACGCTGCGACGTCATACAACGAGATCTCATTAGACCCCTTTTTAGTAGGGTATGTATGGTACTCAGTTACTAAAACATTTGGTAACATTGTTTCTGAATGTATTTTTGTACCTAAATGAAGGCATTAAACATCAGTCCACTCATTCTGCTGGTTTCAGACTCAAACATGGTTCCTCTTGGGATGATATTATACCATTGAAGTCATAATTGCTGCCGAGCGCTAACTGAAAAAGGTCTAATCTCATGGTCACATAGACTTTGACCAGCAATTTCCTGCATGAATTAGTACGCCTCAAATTGTAAACAGACAATTCAGATAATGATCTCGATTATGGAAACAAGCTTTCTGCATTAACACAAACTGCTATGGAAAACGCGGGCAGACTTTCTGTTCAATATTTATGAGGCATGTCACTCTGGAGTGGTTATAGATTGGAACAGCTCCCATTTGCTCACACTGGATGGAGGAGCGATAATAGTGACTGTTAGTCTAATTGTGAACTCCACGCTGGTTATCAAACAGCTCGTTTTATGTTCCGTCCTTTTGTTTTGGGGTTTCTGTTCGTTCCCTGACGAAGACTTACTCAGACTCTTAATGGCTCGTGCTAAGAAATTTATTTTAAAAGAAACTCTGTTGTCAAAGTGAGCGACCTCCTTTTTTTCCCCCAACACGTATCAAACACAAGCAGACTGATTGTATCCACTCCTGCTCCCAGTAAACGGTTGCTGTGGGAATGAAGGGCCCGTAAATGATGCAGATAATCACGTACTTTATGTTTGTCAGAAATATTCCAGTCTCCTGCTATTCATCCTGAAAACTGAAGTCAAACTAGAGGTACATTTAATAGGATTCAGGCAGTAGCACTGCACTACACACGGTGCACACACACATTGTCGCCGCAGAAGCCAGATAGCCTTATTTGATGTAGCACGTGATTCCAAACACGCTGTGGGCCAATTATATAGCCTGAAAGAAGGCACTACAGAGAGTGAGAGATACAGTTCAGAAAATAGACACTGACTTCTTTCCCTCGTGTATTCCTCGGCTTCAGATACGTCCCTTTGAATCCCACACGGCTGCAAGTTTGGCGCATTACGCCAAATGTGTAGCTTTTCAGCAGCACGTTATTTCAGATAACTGATATTTTGTCTTAGAGTGCAATAATACACAAACATCCCACACAAATGTTCCTATTGTTAGACATGAAGGAGATGATGGGAGAAATGAGCATCATCAGCAACATTTTATCTCCAAAAGATTCAGAGAAAGATTTAAGGGAAAATGTTGGGGAGCAAAACCTTACAGGGTCATTCTCCAGAAAGTCATTCAGGGTAAGGTATTGTTCATCCGGTCACTTGCGGTGCCTTTCTGTGACGTGACAGTTTGACATGTGAATCACTTTCCTCAAGCACTTCGTTGCGTCTATTTTTCTTCTTTAAAAAGAGAAACAGTAGGAAATGACCAATTTGAATGCAGTTCCATTTTGCACGATGAGTCTGGAGGAAGCTGATTTCTGATTGCTGTTTGAACTGCTGTCATCGTGTCTTGAACCCAGTCTTTCATCCATTATTTCAACAGATCAAAGCGGATTCGTTCAATATAGACATCCGTTGTCTTCTCTCAGATGTCAGTTCAACAAATATCCAACATTTTCCAGATCTGACAACAATAAAGGTTCAGAAAATGAAAACAAGAAATAGTTTTTGACAAAAAGGAATGGGATTAACATTTTAATACAATAGAAAAATAAATCCATGGTGGATTTATTTCTTTGACTCCAGCTGCTTTATTCCTCTGTTCCTCTGCTTGAGGCATTGGGGGAGTTTTATTATGTTGGCGTTTTGTTTGTGAGTGGCGGTGGGATGGAGCTGAAGATGGATCGAGGTGTTGTCTTTAGTATTAAAGTTGAAGCTCTTGACTCACTGTTCTTTCTTAGAAATCAGTTTTTGTAGTTTGAGTGGTTGAAAATGGAAGGATGCAATGCAAACCTCTCTGTGAATAAAGCATTCTTTCACAAATCGTTCACCTTTATCACTCTACAAATCAGGGTTGCTCATTTCTTTTTTATTACCTATTAAGTGCTTTGTAATAGCGCTCGTAATTTTACCTAATTGCGCTCAAACCCTCAAACCTCAGAGAGATGTCAGAAGGTTGTGGTGTCACGTGGTTTCCCTCTACGCTGATGACCTGCCATTTTACATCTGACCTTCCACGTCAGGCTCTAAAGACGTTTTCTCTTATTTTTGATGATTATAATGTGCATTTGAAGCAGCCTATCTTCATCATCAACCTATTTATGAGGCTAATTTCATTCCAGTGTTTACTCAGTTCTATAAGGACTTGATCTGGTTCTGACACCATGAATACAAACCGAACGTTTTCAATCCAACACATCAGAACAGCTGGCTGCCTTGTTTTCTTCATTTATTCTCTCTGAACAGAAACGTGATCATTCATGTGGCCACTCACGAGTTACGTCTACATCGGAACTGAAGAAGATTTGGCATTTCCATCTGGCCTGATGCACATCAAGTGTTTTTTACCTTTAGGAACAAGTTATCTGCTCAACTCTAATCTATATGGGATTGCATCACCTTCACCATATTGATGTTTTCTCTGTAACAATGATGATATCAGTGTGATCTCCTTGTTCTGCTCTGAGATCTGACCTTTCTTTAGTAGGAACCTCATTAATATTTACACATCCTCATTTCAGAGCCTCTTTAATAGTTACCCTGATGTCACTCATACCCTTCAGAAGATTTAAGGAGCCTAAACAGTCTTTTGTGATCTTATCATCTTTTTACTGCTCCTGTCTATTTCCTCTCATGCAATTTATAAGTAACAGCGTTACGAGTGTGTATTTCATCGCGCTGCCTGAAAAGCCTGCAGACAGGATTTAGAGGACCATCAAATTGAATGATGCATTTGTTATCTGGTGTTACTTTACAAAAGGTAAGAGGACCAGACCATTCACCAAGCTCTAGATGTAGGCGAGTCACACACTTGCGGGTATGAGTGTGTTTGCAGCGTTTGATGAAAGTGTCATGGAGATTAATTTAAAGATGATAAACATCAAAGGACGAAAAGAAGAAGAAGAAGAAGAAGAAGAAGAGAATAGGATCACATTAATAAACTAACAGTTCATCAGCTGATTCTGTCATCAGGCTTGAAGGAAAAAATATAAAGGTTTCGTAGAGAGAACTGTTCTATTTGTTAAATCATTAAAAACAAAAATAATTAGTCATTAAAATACCCTTCCACGAAGAATGACACTATTAATTAGTGCAATTTCTCAACACAAATGTCATTAGTAATGGAAAGCTAATCTTCACTGGAGGGATTTAATAGTGTGTTCACACACAGAGCTTCAGCCATTGCTGCTGATTTGTGGAGGCCAGATGGTTAAAGTGACGTTCTTCCAGTGTTTCTGCAGGTAGCGCCGTAGTTTCATTCAAGCAACAGCTGCTGTATCAGCTGGGCCGGGTATCCCGGGACACTATTTCAGCTCTGTATCTCTTTAGTGATAGACTGGTGTGAGCCATTTCCTATAGCTGCCTTGGTGCGACAGTTAATAGGAAGATTTGATTTGCAGAAATGACAGGATGGATTTAATCTGATAGATGAGTGGATTTCACACTGCCTGGCTCCTACAGCTGCAACAACGCTACTAGATTCATTTATGGCTGGCTGCAAACGGACGTTTAATTAACCCGGTGAGCTGTGTGTCTCCACACTACAACCACAGCTGAAGCTGGAAACACACCTTAAACAGTTGGAAAGATTGCTCAGGTGTAATATAATGTATATGGTGTCATGTAATTGTTAAAAAAGCATCTTTTATTATAAAAATTCTACTGAAAAAACAAAATAGACCCATAAAGTGCAAAGCAATGTATTATATGTTGTTACGATATATTTGTATGCAGGAAGGAATGATCAGGATTAAAATAGATTGTTAGCATTTAAACTTTTTAACAAAAATGGAAAAAGCACTTTTTACTTTTAGAAAATAAAAACTTGTTTTGATCATTTAAATAATCTTATTTCAATTCTAAAGTAATTATTCTATTAATTTATTAGTTAATAATCATCACGTTGTTTTGCTGCTTCTGCTTCCAGAGGATAAGCATTAATTATTAATTACCTATTTGATTTTTAAAACACTGTAAATAACTGAGAAATGCATCTTCAATCTTTTTTTTTTTTTACATTTTTGTGTGATTTAAATGAAGAACCATATGAACTCCATGTTCACTTATTGTCTGTTTTTGTTCCCCAAATAAATTTTTTCCCATATATAATAAATGAAAAATAAACATTAAATAAACAATTAACAATAACATTGAACATTTACCAATAAATAAGCAAAAAAATATTTCAGAAAATACAATGAGGAATTCTGGGGGCATGGGGAGAAATATAATCTAAAAAAACCCTAAATATTTTTATTGGGACCTATAAATGTGTGTTTTTTTAAGTAGTATATTATATTACTATAAAGGACGACTATTGTGTTTCTTTAATGGTCAAGGCAGCTCTTTTATTCGGTGTTTTCCAGTAAAACATGTTGGTTGTAATAAACCACTGTATTATTGAAGTGCTGTCTGAGCACTCTAGTCTACTTCATTTACTCAAAACCAGGTTTTACACACATTTCAGTTTGATAGTTTTACATGTTCTATCAAAGATATTGTTAATGTTTGACCTGGGAAATAAAACAAGTTTTATTCATGTCTGGATCTGATGAAAAAATATTGCAAACATTTTACTTTTCTTTGTTCATCAGTTTAATTCTGCAGCACTCAGTAGGTCAAATCCTAGAAACACTCTTAAAAACGATTCACATGTTTGGTCCTGTCCGCTGTTGGAGACTCACGTAGAAGTTTGAAAGCCACTGTTTCCTCTCCATGCAGGAGATTATCTGAATGATGCCTCAGTACCAATTATCTTCGTTCAGCTCCTGCCTAAATCCTCATCTGCAAATGGACTCCGTTGTATAATTTGCCAGAACCGGCACTTTTAATTTTTTTTCCAGAGCTCTCTATAATTCAGGGATGTTTACCTTTTGACCAAGAAAACTTTGTGTGGAATAAATTTGTCATCACTTTTCGGGCTCTGCTTAAGAATAGGTCAATTTAGGTGAAACAACATAGAATTTAAATATAGAGCGTGGGATGGTTGCAAAACGGTAAAACTGCTTATTAAACTGCCAGCTAGGAGTGGATTACCTCAAGACTTGATCTTTGAATGTGTAATGCATCAGTGAATTTTGTGTGTGTTTCATGTGTTTACTGTTGCACTTTTAGGGGAAATTCTAGGAGGAGATCTCAAAAATAAAAGCACAGGAAACAAAAGGGGGTTCTGCAGACTTTGCTCCTTTTTTCTTTAATTACAGAAAACATGCCAGAATGGATGAAGGGATGCAATTATCTTCTGCTCTCTAAGTGAATAAATACATATGAGCAAAAATCACATAAGGACACATTTTTAACCTGTTTATGATTTTGTGTCTGTTACTGTGTCAACTGGAGACGATGTGGATGTAGCTGTGTTGAACTTTTAATGATTGCCAGCTCGCATCGCCTCAGAGCTCGATAATGATGCTAAAACACACACACACATACATGCAAGCTCACACTGCTTAGCAAAACTATAACTCCATGCAGCTAAAGGTGACTTGCTGTGTAACTACACAAATTATGTCTCTGACAGGTGAGGCTAATCATAACGCTGCATTTAAATATAAACACTGTAGTTTGACAGACTGGAAGTGCAGAACATATATTGTAAAATAGGATAATCTAATTGTGCAGCAGAGTTGAAAGGTTTTGAGGATTGTTCTGTAAGTGTGAGTGGGTTGGCAGCCAAGTGACTGACACCGTCACCTGACAGGACGCCTGAGTCACTCTTGTTTTTGTTGCAGTGTGGAGGTTTTATACTGGTTTCCTGCAGGTGCTTCACTTTCCTCTTATAGTCCTGAAATATGCAAATTAACTTATAAACTAGGCCCTGCGATGGACTGGCGACCTGTCCAGGGTGTCCCCCGCCTCTCGCCCCTTGACCGCTGGAGATAGGCACCAGCTGCCCCGCGACCCTCTGTGGAGGAAGAAGCGGCTAAAGAAAATGGATGGATGGATGGACTTATAAACTAACTGTAAATATGACTTTAGATTAGTTGGTTTTCATTATTTAAAACTTTTAAAGCCTTCCTAAAACTATACTATAATAAAAACTATAATGTGATGTTGTCTTATACTGTGTAGCGTTACCAAATACGCTATAACCTGTGACCCCTCGAACATCACACAGACAATAATCATCTTTTTGCCCAATAACTTGGATTACAATGACTCTTTTACTATGTTTTAACCTGAACCAACATTCCTCCAGGTATCCAGATCGTTTTTCCGGAAGACTCCACAGGACTCTATAGTATAATAAACTCAAAGACTTCCTGATGTCTCCTTCTAAACGACACTACTTTTAATCCACTGTCCAGAAATGTTTTAATATGATTAATGCACTTTCTTCCACAGTATTATGAATGTTTGATCCAGCTTCAGTATTATTTCATATGTCTACTTTGCTAAAAGGTTCAAATCAACATTATTACTTATATTTACTCATGAAGGTAATATCGCTTTAAGGGCTTGAGTCATGTGACCTTGATAGAACCTTTCCATTGGTCCACATCACCGTAAGGTTCCTTTAACTGCCTTCCACTCCGGGAAGTGTGGAGTTCTCAGTCTGCCTACACTGAGACCAGATCGCTCAGCTGTCATCAGCTACACAGTTAAGCTATTTCCTAAGTTGCCGGCCTTCCTGTACAGGTCAGCCCCGTTTGAGCCGATGATCACCGCTCTCTTTCCCTGAGGCATAGACACCCCACGTCTGCCTGTCTCCACGACATGGGAAAAGGAGCCTTTGCTACATTAGCTCAAGATGCTAACCACCAGCTGAGATGGGTCTTCTGACTGCTGTATCCAGGACAAACCCGGTCGTCCCGAGGCGGCCCAGCCCCCAACGGGCTCCTGATAGTCGAGAAGGGTGCCCACCTTCCAGCGGTCGTCAACCCCCACCAGAATTGATCCACGGAACACCAGCTACAGCGAGTCACCACTCTCTGGTAAAGCTAAGGCCACTGTTGATAAGCTCTACATTCCACGTAACTTATTCAACCAGCCACTCCTCCACTCCAACCTAACTAAATTAAGATAAACGCCCTAGTCTTAAAACATCATGAGACTCAAGTCATTAAAACTAGATATTAAGATCAACTTAGAACACCTACCATCGTGTTGACAAAAGCTATAACCTTGCTACCTCTGCTCATCTGTTTGTAACTGTTCGTCCGTCAGTCTTTTATAATAAATACCGTAAAGTCTTTTATTCCTGACTCAGTCTTCCATTCGTCAATATCAAGATATGTAATCTACTCACTGTGACATCTATAGAACCTAGATACCTGTTAAACCATCAGTTGTATGCCCAGGTCTCCGACGCTGAGCCGTCCATATAAACCCTACAGAGCTAACTGATTAACATTACAGAAGTGTGCAGCTAAACAAACGTACACAGTTTAAAACGCTACAACTGCATGTCATTTAGGGCCTTTTAATGGGTTGTTGACACTTCTTTACTTTTAAAGATTAAAAATGCAAGAGGCAATTTTTGTTTTATACACAGAACAACAAATCAATAAGATAGCCACTTGAACAAAAAGTATATAATGTTACCATATTGTTAGAGAATCAACTAGTCATGTGAAGGTTATTTAAAGTAAATCAACATGCCACTTAGGAAAATGATTTCATTATCTACCTACCAGCATGCTGGCCTTTTCAGCTCTGCAGACTTTTAACAGAAAGCTCAATCCAAAGGTTTGTTTGAAGCACTTATAGGAAAGCAGCCAAGTATATTTCCACCACCTGTCTGGACCAGGAAAATCTTTATACTTTCCAACCAGTTGTGGATCTGCTTGTTCTTTTCTGTTTCTTCGTCTAAAGCACAACAGTAACAGGCTTCCCAACTTTCTTGCTTATTTATTTTCCTGTTGATTACAGTGGCTGATGTAATACATAATAATTTTGTCATCAAACAAGTCATTTTATCATGCTATAAAAAAACAATGGGTCATGCATTGGTAATGGGAAGACTGGGTTTATGCTTCCTGCAGTACCTTTTCTAAGCAGTAGGTGTCACTACTGAAAAAATAATTCAGCTGCAGGAATGCCAGCAGAAAAAGGTAAACAAACTAATTTAACTAAAATGTTTGTTATGCATGTTAAATTCATGACATGGTTTATATGGATAATAAATAACCCGTTTCTATTTTTGAAACCCAACTTTACCACACCCTGCAGTGAGTGTACATTATAATGTTCAGCTTTGTTCACACTGCTCACACAACCAACATATCTTTTTTCTGTAATAATTTTCTTTAATCTACACCTAATTTTTTAACCCATGGCTCATTTTATCCAATACGTCATCTATTTAATTTCATCATTTAAAGATCTTCCTGGAAGGATGCACAGAAGCTGTTTCTGTGGGTGTATGGATAAAAGCATGAAGCTTGCCCACACATACTGAGTGGTGCTAACATGGATCGGATTTAGTTTTTATTAATTTATTTAAAGCTAACCTAACTGAAGAGCATTACTGTGGGTGGAAGGCCTGTGGAAAAAGGACTGATTTATTCAACTTTAGCAGGGGTTGCATATCCTACAATCTCTCATTTCCCAAGCCAAGTTTGTTTGCAGTATTCAGACAAAATTCTGTTGAATACTATCATCGTTTGGAAAGCGCTCTAAGATGAAACATCCAGACATTTTCCTCACTTTTCATGCAAAAATAAATGTGCAAAGTCAGAGGTGGTTTTATGTTACTCCTTAAAGTTTTTACCAGAATCATAAAAAATACATTGCTGCATGGATTTCTTAATTTGCTTCTATGCAGTTCAGTTCACAATAAAATACCAACTCCAAGCTCACATACTTTATATATTTTTCCACTCACAGTTGCACTGTTTGTGAGAAAAAACTTTAAATTTCTTTTATTCATGGGTTTGCAGCTTTGCCAACAACTTCATTCACCTCCTCACCTTCCTCTTTTTATTGTTTCCATACTGAGCAGGAAGCTACTGATATAGGGTCAGATACACTCCACTGGGAAATAGAAATGCGACTGAAAGATGGAAATGGAGTCAGATCTGGAAAGACTGGTGACTTTGGAAAATGTAGAAATAAAATCATATTCTAAACTAGCATAACTTTTGTATGTGCAAGGTCTTTCAGGCTGGTTAAATAAATATATTTTAATAGAACAACCTTAGTTAACCTATTTACTGTGAGCTATAAAATTCATATAATCAAAAATGATTTATAGGAAAAAGTAGAATAAACTGTGGTTTTACAGTAAAACACAAGATATCCTGCAAAAATCATGACTACTAACCTGAGGATAAATGAGTTCTCCTATTTAAAGTGATCTAGCTGCTAACCTATAACAGATGTGGGACACGTTGCTATAGAAACAAAGAAAATGTCAGCAAAGTTTGCTCAAACTGAGAACACTTTATTTTTGTAATACGGTGGGTTCCTAATCAGGTACTTTGAATATCTAACCTTTACAGAGTACTTTTACCGTAATACATAAAAAAATATTACTGGAAAATGTCAAAATAAAAGCCAAAACATACTTGAATAAAAAAAAGAACCAGTGTTATTCTTGATCATAAGTCTCAACTTTAGGAATCAGGACTAAAAACAAATTTTACACAAACCATTTATTGCACATAAGGTGTTAGGCATTCACACATGTTACATGTTTCACTCCATTATTTGTTACAGAGTAAAAATAGATGCAGAGAAAAAGAGATGAAGGACACAGGAAGGTTGTTTTTTTAGATGAGAAGTGAGAACTTGAATAATGGAACCAGTAGACCAAATGAACAGCTGGACTGCTCTTTAGCTTGAAATTGGAAGAAAAAATATGACCTCATGCTGTGTATTTTTGTGTGTTCTTACACTTTTACACTGACCTTTTTGTGCTGCATTGGCAGAGACCACAAATTCGTTCTGGCCATCTTTGCAAATGACAAGTATGGAAAGAAGATTTTCATTGCTTTTATTCTGGAAACCCTTACCTTATATGATGCATTTAATATCCAAGGAACTTGTAATTGCAAACTAGAAGAAAGTGACTGTTGCCTTTCTTGGGTGCATTAGGGAAATTATCCATATGCAAGTGGATTTATAACAAAACCACAAACACCATCACTTCTACTCATGACAGAATAATTGTAAAAAAAAAAAAAAAACACACAAAATAAACTTTAAATGTTTTCAGTCTTTGTACTTGAGGTCAAAAGACTTAGCCTATACCAAAAAAATCACAGTTTTAATGTCCCGCAAAGAAATTAAGCATCTAAAGTGAACAGTTCCTTTTAGTAAAAATATGGCAGCATGTGTTCTTGGAACATTTTCATTGAATCGGTTTGCAAAATAGATGGAAGTTTATAAGCAGAAATATAGACATCCTGCTTGTTTTTCACTCAGTGAGCCTGACTTTTTAATACCTAAATCAGTTGGGATGAGAGCTGTTAACTACCTGGCTCCATAGGGACTAGAAAACATCTGTCAGAGGAGGAAGAGGTGGAATTGTGTCGTTGTTCAGAGCTGCTGAGGTCTTCAGGGGCAGCTGTGTCTTTATTTGTTGACACCTTGGAGAGATTACAGATGTATCACAGCTGTTTAGATAAATGAGTGAAAATAGAACATTATAGATTAGTCTTTATCAGAGTCTAGTTGATCTTTTCTAACTAACAGCTGCTGATTTTCATGGTCACTGTGGATCTTTGTTTGATTTATTTCATATCTGGGATTTTGTTTCATTCTTTTTACTTTTGATGATCATTCATCACTTTATTTTTTCATAACCAACAGTTTCACACAACTGGACACGTTCATGGTTAAATAAACTTTTTCCAGGACTCTGACTATATTCAGATTTTTTCTAACTGCTTTAGTTACCTTTGTCAGTTTCCAGGGAAATAATTGTGCCACTTATTTGTTTTAAAACTTATGAGCGTATATGAGATGCTGCAATATTATTCTGCCTCCTCCTTAATCACTGCCTGCCATTATTTGGTTTCAGCACTCTACCAGTCTCTAAGTTATTCCAGAGCATTTCTTTCTTTATTGCATTCTCATTATCTTCCAACCCCATATGTGTTCAGGCTCTCCTCCACCACTTTATCTCTCACCACTTTTTCTTCCCACCCAATGCAGTCTAACCTGCATTCCACATAACCAACAGCAGCAGGGTTTTAGTAATATTTGTCTAATTTACCGACAGACTGCCTTATCTGCTACTCATAATTCTACCTCATTTCAGGAACGCATGCCCCATAAAGCAGGCCATAAGCCTCCGAGACGACCTTGTCCTAATTGTAGGAAGAGCACCCTGGTATCTGATCATATACAAAAATCTGAATTACTTTTATGACTCTGCTTTCAAGTAGATCCATCTATCAAGGACCCTCTGTGAAGTTCTCCAGTCCTGCTCCTGCTGTCCCATCATTCTACAGGTTTTAGATTTAGATTTTTTTACATCCCACTTATTCAAAATTGCTGAAAAACTGAAAAAAAACAAGATCCAGAAAACAAGAAGCTGAAACTAGTTTCCTCTGTAGGCTGTCCAGGCTCAGAGATGATGTGAGGAGCTCTGTGATTTGGGGGGAATTTGGAGTAGAACTGCTGCTCCTCCTGGTCTCCTTTTTCTGGAAGTTTTCTGGCCTCATTTCACTGGAAAAAGATCCTGGAGAAGACCCAGGACTTGCAGGAGGGATTCTCACTGGTCTGGTAATGCCTCAGGAGGAGCTGGAGAGTCCCACTGGGGAGAGGGATGTCTGGGTTTCCCTCCTAGACAGAAGAAAATGTAAGTAATAAAAAACTATGTATGTGACATAAATTTCCTTTTACTAAAACAGTCTGTTACAAAACCTTGTTTCCGTGCTCTCATATGGGTGTTTGACACTAATCTGAAGTGTTTGTTTCATCAACACATTCTCATTTTCAAATCATTACAGTCTGACACTTGATCTAGAACTGTTGCTGCATGCATTTCTCTTTTACTGTAATATTACCTTCTGATGAAAAGTGATCTGCTTTGCTGCTTTGTGATCCCAGTTTTCTTCAGGTAAACAATATAAGCTGAACAATAAATGCAACATGACATTGCTCTTTTGTAGTAGTAGTACAGTAAAAAATACAAACCTGGTAGTAAAGGTTGTGCCTGTGAAAAGCTACAAAGATAGGGGGAAGTTATTTGTGACCACATATAGTGAAAGTTCTCTCCGTTTGACCCATCCCTGAGGAGCAGAGAGCAGCCGCTTCCACGCCTCCTGGGAGGTCGTTGGACTAGAATGACCAGGTAATTAAAACAAAAACAATCCCAGTAGCACTCAGGGTGCAGGCTAAACGGATATCAGGCTTCACTCTTATCGGTAAACTTCACTATCTGCCCCCTCCACCCTGCACACACATAAAAACAGCCAACAGCATCCCTCCCTCCTTTCGTTCTTTACCGCCTCCTAGTCCTTGATGACCCTCCTGCGCCTGCTTAGAGCTGAGAGCTTTATAATGGAAGCCAGTTAAGTGCTATATGGTCGTTGATAAGGAGGGAAATGAAGGGTTGAGAGGAAAGGTCTTCAAGTCAAGTGAAGTCAGTTGAGGATTAACTCATAAACATATTTATGTGTACATATTTTCTGACTAAAGTCCTGAATGTGTGAGCGAGAGGCAAAAATATGAGTTTAAAATGCAATTACATGGCAGTTCAAGACTACACCTGGGCCTCTGAGCTAGTGTGATTACATGTCCTGTATTCTACAGTCCTGATAGAGAATTTAAAACCTCTTCCAAATCAAATACTGCAATCAAAACAGCTTTTATATATTTGGGTGCCCGACCAAGCTGGGCACCAGAAAGACATTCCCTGATCTGAATAAATACAGATTTGGCCCCACTGGGTTCAACAATGAGCACTGCCTCATTAAAAGTGTCTTTTCAGTGAAACATCGTGTTAAGGGGATTCTTTTTTTTCCCTTAGAGACGGCCGGGGATACTAGTTAGGAGAGAATGCAAGATGTGTGATGAAAAATTGAAAAGAAATTGTGAGTGGAAGTCATTTTCAGAGTCCTCAGGATGTACTTTGGTGGGATGAGGTTTACGTTTGAACAAGACAATGAGCAGAAGCACACACACACACACACACACCACCAGGACAACATGAGAGAGGCTTCCGAAAACATCAAAATAAACCTGCACTGACCCAGCAAGAATTTAAAACACCATCAGTAAGGAATGGAGACACACTGGACCAAACCTGCAGTAGGATGTCCAAGAAAACCTCCGGCTGCTGTTGATGAAGAAATGTCCCTTTACCTTTTGGATTACGTGGGTAAAATACTTCATTTTATAATATTTTTTAAAACAAATACAAACCACTCTAGTAAAATGATTAATGATGAAATGGTAATGTGTTTACAGATGTTATAAGTTATAACAAGTAATCAAGCAATACGTAAACGCCATATTGCAACTGTACAATTTGAGCTGAAGTTCATAGAAGGGCATGTTTAAACAGAACAGTCTTTACCTTCATGAATAAATCTCATCATCTCTGATTATTTTTAGCTCAAAGTCGTCTGAACCAGGCTTTGTCTTGGTGGAAAATCCTGTCAAACGAGCTCTGTCTTCGGCGAATGCAGACCTGCTTGTGTAGGTAAATATGACAGTTCAATCACCGTTGTGAGAGTTGGCCTTGCGTCACCTCTGTGAGCGCGCTACCTCTCTGCTGTCAGCTGTACTTTCATCAGCCTGCTTTTTTTAACGCTTTCATCTTAATCTAATCTGACAGGAATTCAACAGCCTGCTCCCACACAGACTGACACCACAGTCCTTCGTTATTTCAGCTGTCATGTCTGATGTTCTATACCATACTTAACAAACTCAAAGGCAGTGAAACTCCTCGTGTGATACTTGTGAATTGGTTTCTTTGTTTTTGTTTGTTGTTTACAGTGTTGATGCTGTAAATGCATTTAGTACATTTATGTCTGGGCGACTGCAAAGATATTTAACAGCTTTAGGCAAAGCTAAATCAATGATTTCTTTTATACTTTTAAGCCTGAAAAACAAAATAATAGTGAGAAAACGCCATGTTTTAATTTAGCTTCTTATTGAATTGCAATAATACAATTATATATTGTTTTATTATATAATTATATAATATTTGAATTGTCATTTGCCACATGGATTTGATAGAGCATGTTTTTGAGTAATGCACTACTACATTTAAAGGAAAGCTTTGAGGATGTTTCACACCTGCAGTGTTTAGTTCATTTAAACCAAACCGGCATTTGTTTGGGCAGATGTGAGCGCAGTAACTGAACTAGGATGTGGACCAAAACCACCATACAGGGACCCTCTGGAGGAGGTGGTCTTAATGCAGTCAGTAGTAGATTCTCCATGTTGTGGAAAAGCTCAGACACAGCACCTTCTTCCTTCTTAGTTCTAGTCCTCCTAAACATCTAGGAGACTGAACAATCTGTAGGGGAAACACATTTTAGTTCACGTTGAGTTTTTGCTCTGTGAAAAGAAACCAAACCACAGAAAAAGCCTAAAGTTAACAAACCATTTAAAGGATTCAAACCAGAGTAAATTAAAGGCACACTATGCAACTTTTCCTTTATTTTAAAATCTCTTTCTTAAGCCAGTATGTGGTAATATGACCCTTTATAGGGTTAATGAAAAGTCCCAGAATACCACATTTGCAACTTCAGAGTATCGCGTATTCAGTGCCATGAGTATCCAGTCCCCTGAAGTTTCACAAAGTCACGTATCTCACGAGAAGCTGTAACGCTTTACAGCAATCCATGTTTCCACTTCAAAACCTGCTCAGGACAGACGAGCTGAAGACACAGACATCATATATATGAGCTACGAGATCTATTGTATCATGTTCATCATGGAGGAGACTCCAAAGAAAAAAGAAAACTTTTATCTGATGAAACTTCAAAGAGAGGGGGAGGGGGAAACGGTTTGTTTTTACGGCATTGATTTAAAATGGACAACAGGGGGTGCTAAAAACAAGCCAAAACTGTCAAGTGTGCCTCTATTTGTAAAAACATTCTCAGAAATTAATTACAACACATGGCATTGTAGCATTAAAATACCATTTACAGACAAGAAATGTGTTTATTTTGAACTGCAGCGCAATTCAGTCAAATCCTTTTAGTTTTTAAGTGGATTTTGCTCACGTGAAGCGTCTTTGAATGCTGTATTTTGAGCAGATTAGAAATTGAAAACTAATAAAAAGCTCTCCCACAGAGCAGGGATGGATTCAAATGAAATGTTTTTAATTGACTGTTTTGAGATCAAACACAGGTCAGATCACAGAAAACCCCTCACTTTTCACCAATACAAAAACACACTATAAGTCAGAGATCTCAGGAGCATGTTTTATAGGCCTGAGGGGGGTTTAAAAAATACATTCCAAAAATAAAAGAACCGTTAATGCTTGAACTTGATATTGGCTTCTCTCTTTTCTCCATTTTGATGTAAAATATGAATTTAACAGGATGTGATGACATTAAAAATGCAACAGATCACTTTCTCTACTTTCTGTGTTTTTTTTCTCACCTATCAGTGAATCAAGCTAGCTTAAAAGGCATAATGGGGTCTAAGTATAGAGGCTTTACGGTGAGGTGAAGTGTTTAGGAGTGTGTTTTGTATGATGCCTTCAGGGTGCCTCGCAGGTGAAATGTTTCCAGCATGTCTGACTAGAAGAAGACCTCGGGGCAGATCCAGGACAAGCGGGAAAGATTATATTTGTGGTCAGCTTAGAAAAATACCTCCATATCCCCCGAGGAAGAGCTGGGAGAAGAGGGTGAGGTGAGTGAGGTCTAGGGATTTCTGTGATTTGGATCCAGCAGAGATATAGAGATTTGATGGATTATAGATGATAAGAAGTGCAAATAACCCTCTTCTCTCTTAAAGACGGGTTAAAGTTTTTTGTGGATTTCCTGTCTGATCCCTCTCATATTGTTTACTGACTCATCCATAACACTGAGCCCTTCCTGCTTCATGCTATAATCAGTTTTGTGCATTGAAAGCAGGAAACAGCTGCATTTAGAGTAGAAGTAAAATCCAGCTAAAAGCTCAAATTGAAGCAAAAGCAATGGTCACTGATGTTAACGCAATTTTTTTTTTACAAAAACATGCTCACAGATGACCTAAGTTTAAAAAAAAAACTCAAGTCCAGAAAAGATGCAACCTTCATCATAAAAAAGATCAATAAAAATTGAAGGTAAAATATAAATGTATCTAAATCAGCTTTGCCCATCAATCCAGCTCCTGCAGGTAGAAGACAAAGTAACAGGAATGACTCAGTCCTCCAGGAAATTTTGAGTTGTTATCAGATGTGATGGATAGTTTTTTGTGCTGAAGGCAGCAGAACTAATTTGCTTCAGACTCTGAAACCTTAAACATGCATGTTTTCAGAATATTATTAAAGATTTTGCAGACATTGCTGTGCTTTTAACTTACCCCTCATTTTTTATATTTTGCTTCCAATGCGCTAACATTAATTGTAAACTTTTAAGGTGTCCTGATTAAAAGTTCTTTGGATTTTCTGGAGTTTGCTGTTGGCCTTTGACCGCTTTTTTACCCATTTTCTGTCCAGAACTGAGCTTATAAAACGAGGAACATTGATAAGTATGACCATCAATGATATGACAAGTTTTTAGCTAATATCTCATTGGAAATCACCTCTGTACTATTTTTGACCCTTATTTTAGATTAAAAAAAAAAAAAACAGTAATGAATTGTGTCTTTGTGACACGCTGGTAAAAGTGTCTGAACATCTAAATCAAAGTTGTTTTTTATACACAAAACAACAGTTTCATTATTTTAGTTTAGGGTGCTTTTAATGCCTGATTGAATCACAGGTCAAAGTTAATTCATTCACAGAACATTCATTTAAAAATGTTCAAGTAAAGAAAATGAGTGAAAAGTAGCCAAAATACAGAAAAATACTAATAAAACACTGGAAGGCCTTCAGAAAACTATTTTTAAAGACTATTAGAAAGTCTGGCTTTGAAACAAAATAGAAATAAACAAAGAATGACCTTGATGCTTTATCAAAGGACTGTACAAATTGCTTGCTTTCAGGAGCAAATGATTCAGATTAGCTCTACTTTGCCTTATTTGTTTAGAATAAATGTTCCTGTACTGTCAAACTGGAGAAGACCTTCTCCTGATTTACTGGTGATTTTGTTAATTTGCATGTTTCCTCCGGTTGCAGCATGCTGAGCTGTCACGGCTGACATCACACCAACAAAGTAAGTCAATCTTTAGTTTGTAATACCATTTTGTTCCATACTTTTTTCACCTCTGATGAAATCTTTGCCTATTTGTCCTTCCTGTATGAGTTTTGGATGAATCATTATTGTCCTAATGTGCTAAAATACATCTAAAGACTGTGTCTGATAGCAAGACGTCCCAAAATGAATCAAATCTACTGGATATATTACAAAGTTTCTGTTTCATTATAGTGTAAAGTCCCTCTTTGTGTTACTTTCCCAGCACTCTAAATCATTAGGAAGCATATTGTCTGTCTGGAAACACAAGAGGACATTTTAGGCCCAAAACCTTTTGGAAATTTCTTTGATTTGACAATTAAAACTGCTAGAGCTTGGTGTTTCTATCAGGCAAACAGCAGGACTCTCTTCCAGTCAGATCATTATTATGATGTATCCCTTTAGTGACATAATAAGTGTTTTTATAATTCAGGAGCAAATATTTCATTTTTAAAAAGTTTATTCAGGTTGTTTGAGTAGAGATGTGTTGAAGTGCATTACTTTAAAAGTTTTGTGTAAATTAAAATGTCATTTTAAAGTTTTTTACTTTGAGGTGGATAACCTGTTTTCTGGAATACACATGTTTTCACACCAAGTATAAATACTTACATTTAAGTACTTGCCAATAAGAACTTATAAACACAATTTTTCCCTTTGAAAATCCTCCAAATGGCTGAAATGTGTAAATATTGTTTTGTGTTATCTCGTCTCAGGATCCTGCTGCAGACCTGGAGCTCCATCAGGCTGCTGCAGACACACAAAGGAGCGTGTCGTCTCTTTGTGTGTCTATCATGCCTGAAAGGTGTAAAATGTATGTAAGTCGCTTTGGAAAAAAGCATCTCCTAAATGAATAAACATAACATAACAATACATCATAAGGTTATCCTTCCTCCCTGCAGCTGTTAGACTTTATAACCATCACAGCTCCCAACAAACTAAATCAGTGTTTACATCCCTGCTGTTTTTTGCAAAGTTTATTTTTATGCACAAATATATTTGCACATGGTACATTGCTACTCACTTTCACATTGCTGTGAATCAAAATACAAGTGTACCATTTTAATGACTGCACAAAAATGTATTCTTATTTTTTATGCTGTAAATACTTTACAGTCTCTAAATCTTGTTTTCTATGTGTTACCTTTGTGAGAATTGACCTGCCTGGCACTTTATTGCTGAATTTCCCCACTGACAGACAATAAAGGCTGTTTCTATTTTATTCTATCGAGCTGCTTCTCTGTTTCCCCTTTTATATGGAGTTTTTCACCGTTTTAATAAACAGTAAGGCTTTCATTAACTGTTGCTGTACAAATGCTTGTTTGACTGTTATTAAAAGTGATAAAACAAAATGTGATTAACACTAATATTTAGGGGTTTTGAGGGGCAGGACGATGATCCTGGGTTTCCACCGGTCCTCTGGTTTCCTTCCAGGTATAGTTGGTTTTCATAGGTTAAATGTTGATCTTAAATTTACCTTGATGATCAACCAGGTCAGACAAGAATGAGGATTTAAAGAAACATCAGACAAATAGAAAAAAGATCTGACATTACTCTGCAAACAAACAAAAAATCCCTTCTTTAAAGGGTTAAAGCACCTGAGTCATTATTGATCTTAGGGATCTTTACAGATCACTCAACATCTTAATTGTAATTGTTTCATCCTCTGTCATCATTCACATGAGCACCTGGTAAATGTAGATAGACATCAAAAAGTGCAAACTTCCTTTTTAAATTATATTTTTGGAACAGTTCAGGATTTTTTTTTATTAAGAAAATGAATGTAAAGATGATGAATTAACTCTCTGACAGGGCACGTTGGACAGTTAAGGATCTTTAGATGGTGACATCTACTCAACACATTTTATTTAAAAAAATATATATATATAAAATAAATGACTTGGCCTCAGGATCAAAACCCATTTGTTTAGATTTTGATTGGTTATCAGAAACTGATTGTAGCTTTGATTGAAAAACATTACAGTGAGTTGATATTGATACCAATTCAATGTGTATGTCACACAATTGATGTGAGTGACCAAACTGGTAATTTTATCCAGAAATATGAATTATTATTATTATTTTAAGTTTAGAGCTTCATCTGAGTGTGTTCTGGTGATCTGGGATCATTAAAAGTAGACTGTAAAAAATGAGAGTCAGCCAAGACAAAAGGCTGAATCCACAATTCCAGACAAAAGCATGCTTCTGTTCACCAGTGTTAAATAATGTAGTTTGATTTTAAACGTTTGAAATCAGAGACATTTCTACCAGACACACAGGGAGGAGAGGGTGAAAGGAGATAAGAACAGATGCTGCTGAGGAAGAAACCACAACAAGAGGAGCTATTCAGCATCAAGTCAGTTTTACTGACTCAGCAACAATGGACCTTCTGTTCACCAGAAGAAATGAGCATTCAGTAAACATCAGACACACATGGAGGTAGAGGTTTTTCTAAGTTAAATAGCCGAATAATCAAAAAACTTCTAAAATCTCTTCTTTGATGAATTCTCCCTCCCTGAAGATTCTGTCACCAATGAAAGAGTTCATGTATCTCATGAGTGATGGATGGAGTGAGGGATGGACTGATGGGTCAAGGCTTTGTTTGCAGTAATGAGGGTGTAGTTTTGTTCTGTTTTGGTAAAGTCTGAGCTGAACTGAAAGGCAAAACTCTTGATCAACTGGTCCAGCAGATCCAACCCTCAGCTATGGCCATGAGATCTGGATCATGAATGAAAGACTGACATCCCTAATGCATGCTTCTGAAAAGAGCTTCCTCTGATGGCCAGACTCAGACGAATGTAAGGAGCTACATCACGCAGAGGAAGCTTGGAGTAGAGCCACTCCTGGGCGTCTGATTAGGATGCCTCCTGGTCGCTTTCCACTGGAGATTTTCGAGACATGTCCCACTGAGATGAGACCTCGAGAATGCCTCTGCTGTCACTGTCGCTGCTCCTAAACTCTGGAACTCGTTGCCAACACAGATTAGGAAGACCCCCCCTTGCTGGAAACGTTTAAGTCTCTTTTAAAGACCCATCTTTTTAGCTTGGCTTTTGACCTGGTATTTCATTTCTGTTTTATTTGTTTTAATGTGTTTTTAACTCATTTAATTTTTATCCTGTTTAATGTTTTTATGCTTTTATGTTCAGCACTTTGGTCAGTTTTTTTCTGTTTTTAAAGTGCTTTATAAATAAAGTTGGCTTGGCTGGCTTGGTTTGCCTCGGAGCCCTAAAGATCATCTTTGGATAAGAGAAGGACATGGATGGATGGATGGATAGATGGATGGATGGATGGATGGATGGATGGATGGATGGAGTCAGACCCAGAGCCCTTAAATAAACAGTATGGATATATGCCATTTGCATAAACCCATAAAAATGTGGCTAAACGTGTGATTATTATTAATTTATTGTAGATAAGTAAATACAGTGGACCAAAAACAGAACCCTGAAGAACACCAATATGATGTGCACTGAAACTCGTGTCTGAAACATATGAAAAAAATCACCTGAAATATTATTATGCTGAGTAAAATGTAAATAAGTAAACATGCAATCGTTCCAAATTCATAAACTGTACAAACATAAAGACCGTACTCCAAATGTTGGAACTATCTAATCTGGTATTAAAATCCATTTGAGATTATAAAAACTAAAAGGTGTCACAGTGGAAAACTGTACATGTTTTATACTGAAGAATTAAACATATCAGATAGTCAGGATTATTTCTGTACGTTGGGTCAAAGTGGAAAACAAACCATCATTGTTCTGACTTTCTAATGGAGGCAGCCGAGCATCAAACAGAGTCAGTTCGGCAGTGGAAATCATTACATGAACAGTAATGGTTGTTTCAGTTACAAATACAACTTAAACAAAGAGAAGCAAAATGAAAATATGATTTAAAAACCAGTAGTTTTCCTGCTGGGTGAACCCTCAGCTGAGACAAGCTCCGCCCCCTCCTGACACTGTGAGATCATAGAAGATGGATGGATGGATGGATGGATGGGTGAAGATCCAGAAACACTTCTACCTTCCAGCTTATTAAAAAGACACATTTCTAAAATTAGCCTTTTGCACTTCCAACACATAATCACACTTAGACAGAAACCCTTGGGCACATTTTTAAATTATGTTTTAAAAACCCTGAGTGGACATTTGAAGGTTGAAGGGGTAGTGAGGATTAGCTTTAAAAAAAAAGACTTCTAATTAGATGACCAGAGTCCCAGAGCACTAAATGTTTGTTTTTACAGTCCCAATTATGCCATTTACAGTCTCTGATTAGTTTAATATAAACATTTATTCTATTTTATTAGGTGTAACATGTTTTATTGTATCTCTTGTTTGCCAGGATATTTCTTTCACGTTTCTTGGACACATCCTGTATGTCAGTTTGTGTGAAAAGAGCAGTAACAGGCTGAAATCCCACTTAAAGAAATGAAAATCTTCCTCAGGAGTACCAAGTATTTGTAGTGTTGCTTGAAAAGATGGTGATGGAACACGGTGCTTAAAGTGTCCCTAATGCAGATTTTCTGATGAGATGAGAACCTCCAGTGTCTCTGCTTCAACATAAAATCAACATTTAATCTGATCTTTGCATCACTTTTAATTAAATAGGATTCGACTCATTTGCTCACACTGCTTTAATCTTTACATAACATAATCACAACCAGGTGATATTTAGAAACTTTCCTCACAAATGTGTGTTTTTTTAAAGTGTAATGATTAAAACAAATTCCTCATTTCTCCTATATGAGCGGCATCAATCCAGTCTGTGCACCTGCTCTGATCTCTGTTGATCCACTGAGGGACTGATTAGTTACAGGTCAGTGACATTTAGCTTATCTGAAATTACTGACTGAGAAGAGAACATGACGCATTGACTGGCAGCTTTGACCTGCTGACTCACATCAAACTTTAAAGGTACTAAAAGTTGTATGGAATTCAAAAGCAGATCGTTTCCCCCATAGAGCACTGGGCCATGGAGTGATACTGGTCTGTGGATCATTTGACAAAAAGAGCATCTGTGTATTTAATTAAAACAAAAATGCAATTTTGTTTTCTTAAATATTTTACAGGTAAATTAGCAGCCTGCTCATTCAGACCTACAGATGATGTAGGCGTAGACTAATAATCCTAAAAGGCAGCTACACTCAAAACAAAAACATCATGACACCAGAGTTGTGAATCAAAGTGTCAGTTACATAAGAGGTCACTAAGTGCAGCTCTGAGGCCACAGACACCAACTCTTGTACAAACAGCCCTCATTAAAACTTAATGTCCTCTCTGGCAGCCGGCTGCTGCAGCTTTTGCTTTTATGTGCTCATTACTCAAAAGCCAAAAAAGATAAGAGCATTTTCTGTTTCCTCCCTTCTTCTTTATGTGTTTCTCTTCTAAAGGTTGACTAAAAATAAAAAAAAGGTCAGAGTAAATTATAGAACTTCTGTGTCTTACAGTCTTTAGGGAGATGATAATACCACTAATGGGATTAATTAGATCGATTATGCTAAATATATGTAGCGTTGGATTTCCTTTTCCTTTATAAATCTAATAGCAAAGTTTCTTACAGATTTTGTACTGATGACCCTGAGAAATGACTTCTACTTCTTGTAGATGATTTCATCTCCCCATTAAAACAGGATTCAAGAGTTATAGAGCTGAGTGTTGGAAAGGTTTCATCTCATAGACCTGGATATCTGAGAAAACCGGTGCTACTGTTTAAATGTTGAAGCAAAATTATGAAAGGGAAAGGAAGTAATAATATAATTATGTGCAAAAACTAGATTAAAAAGTCAAAATATATCACAATGGTGTAGTTCTAACTGTGAAGCATTATCCAACAAAAAGCACAAACTCACCCACCGGTGGAGATACTGTGTCCCTGATGCTGTCATGATGCCCAGACTTCATTATTACAAAAGAACTGCAGCTACACCATCAACGAGTCTGATGGCCAGTTTTTGGTCTTTTATCTCTTTAATATGTTTTTATGTGATCCACAAGAGAAACATAATTTTTTGGGGCATGGTGCAATATCAGTAAAGAAAATGAAACAAAGACATTTTAACTTGATGAGTGGTTTATTGTCTTTTTTTCAAGTAAAAAATTCTCATAGGTTCTACAAAAAAGTGACGATGATTATCTGCACTAGAGTTGGGTTGGCCAGGAATTAATTTCTAAACTCTATTAATGCTTAATTCAAATTGCGGTATACAGTAGTGATGGGATCTATGAGTCTTTGAAGGGAGTCGTTCTCCTCAAAGAGCCGTTCAAAAAACTGCCTCTGTTATGTTTTCTTTGCAAAATTTTGAAAAAAGAAGTCTATGTTTGGTGACACTCTTTGTTGCGACACCTTCGTGTGCATCGCTAATTAGCTTCCCTGATATGGGTTCATGCTGCTATGCTCACTGATTTTGTTCTGTTTCATTCAGCAACTTAATGTCATTGAATATTGCGTTCTGGCCTCAAACATTGCAGTTAATATACAAAAAATGAACTTTTTTTAAAACAAAAACTCGTTAAAACGAGTCAACTCATTCATGAATGCCACATAGTAGCAGAGGTACTCAATAAGCAGCCCAGGGGCCCGATCTGGCCCATGGTATTTTTGGTTCTCGAGCCATGTACTGTGTTTCTCAAGATGTCATTTTTTCATGAAATCCACCACAAATTGGTGCGGCACCTCTAGTGCAACTCTAGGAAGCAGGAAGAACTGCTGCTGTAACCCCCTAATTGGGTTTTAAGTGGCCCCTTCAGGTTTGTAATCGAGTACCTACAGTAGTGTTACTGCCAGCTTAGATCAGCTTGGGATGTTGTCATATGTAAATTATGTACTTGGCAAATTTTTTAAAGTAATTTTTTATTTGCATTTCTGGGTTTTTCAGGTTGGTTCATCAGGCTGCAAACTTTCAGTTTAAGATTGACTCAGAGATGAATTTGTAGCATGTGTTGGTAAATTCTTTTGCTAAATGCACATTTAAATAATTTTATCATGATAGTATAAAGAATAGTTTGTGCATTTTGATGGAAAACGTGGCAGACTTCATATTAAAATGCACTCCATTTCCTGTAGCCACCTGTCGTAAACAATAAAGACAATAATACAGCTGCACAAATGGCAGCAGAAGAAGAGTTTAAAGGAAATACACGTTTCATTCATAAATGTAATACAAATCTCAACTTATTGGCACAGAGAGGACATTAAAATCACAACATACCACAGTTTTAAAGGACAGAATCCCTGAATAATTTTGTGACTATGTTTGGAAACACCAGTTAAAAACCATCACTGGTCAACCCTAATCTATGCCCACCTCTTAAGAGCCACTGTCTTCACACAGGAAACCTGTTAGCTGCTATTATAGCATTCAGATTGGTACAGATTTTTGTTAATTAAAATAATTAATAACCCCATACAGGTGTCAGAAATTAGAATTAAAAACAAATAAACTCAACCAAATGCTCACAAGAACACACTGAGTATTTGTTTAGTGTTTTACCCTCATCAGCTGCTGTTGATTAAAGAAAACCAGGGTGTATCTGCAGAAACACATTAACACTTTATTAAAACCTGTAAAAGTGTAAAACTGGAGCATTTGAGCATTTTCTTTTTCCATCAGTTTGCAGAACTGAACAGAGCAGAACTGCAACCGCTAAACATGATCTGCCTTCATCTGAGTGTATCAGTTCTCCTCAGGCAGACCTCCATCTGGAACACAACGTCTTTTTGCAAATATTAACCTCTCTGAGCTTCATCACTTTCTTTCATTTATCTGACTGTCCCCCCCCCCCATGTCCAGCATCACTTTCCTCTGAAACCAACACTCAATATATTTTCTCAGTGTTCTGTTCCCTGAAGGAATTTATTCATTCCTCTCTTATATTACCTGTCCACTCTGCTTTTCTCTACATCAAGTGTCTGTTCTCTGCTAGTCAATAGACACCACTTATCCCCACAATGCCTTTCTCACTCGTTCTTTTAGATCATAACATGTTCCTTTAGCACTTCTCTTTTCTTGCAATCCTTCTTTTGGCAGCCAGAGGTGGATCTTTCCTTTTTAGTCTCTTATTACCATCTATACTTTTAAAGTGTTGACATAGAGTTTATACTTTTTATCACAATTGATTTTCTTCTGATTTCAACACACCAGTTTACTGGGACTATCCTGCTATGAATATATATATATATATATATATATATATATATATATATATATATATATATATATATATATATATATATATATATATATATATATATATATATATTGATTTAAATGTACCTTTATATTGATAATCTCCTTGGGATGCGAGGATCATGTTCTGTCTTTTTCCCCACATCAGTCCATGAACCCAGGAAGGTTTTCTCAGCAGGGGATGCTGAGGAAGAAAAAGAAGCTCAGCTGCACTTAACTCACAACTCACAAGTGAAGCGTAGCCTAAGAGGTAGTATACGCATTGACGAGTCTCATTATTAGAAATTAAGACAGTTCATACTGTAAGTTCGATCCCTTATCAATCAAAAACATTTAATTCACAGATCATTCAGAGCTGAACCAGGAACATCGGCCATATTAATTAAGCCTGCAAAAATCTTAACACAACAGAAAGAATTAACAATTAGTTAATTATGAGAATAATAATATGAAAAAAATTGATTATGTAACAGAGTCCATGTTAACTGTCCATGGTGCTGATCTTGGCAACAGTAAATAATGTGGCAGCTGTCCATGTAACTGTGGTGCTGAACAGCATAACGCGCGTTACGCAGCAGCATTTGAAATGCGTCTTCTTACCCTTAAAACAGCCCTCGTTTGCATGTTTGCCGCTATGTCCTGTACGGTGTTATCGAGAGAGTCGCTGAAGACGTCTCAGATCAATTTTAGCTGCGTCTCCAGGAGGTTCCTGTCAAAGTGCAATGGAAGGTGCAAGGAATCCACATTCCTTTTGTGCTGCTTTAATGAGCACCATATCTCTAAGAGCTGCTGTTTTCATGACATCTTGGTCGAATCTCTTCTTTAGTTCCTCGTTTTTGGCGTTTCTGCGGTGACTGGACTGGGCTGCAAGTGTGCCTCTAACTTCACTGTTGCTGCATCTCATTTTGTTTTCTTGAGCCTTTCCCCAAAAATCCGCTTTTGTGCCATGTAATAAATACATCTTTGAGGTCAGCATCCCTACTTCCCGCGGCACCTGGTTTAATTTCCAATAGATTTTGGAAAAGTAGGAAATAAGTTATCAGTAATGTTTTGTTTTTGTATCAAACTTTTCTTAAACTTTTTCTTATTCTAGAATTGTAAATTTGATTTAACAAGTTAATAAAAAAAAAACAACAAAATCCCCAAAACCTGTCTTAAAAATGTTTGCTTTATTACAGCTTCACATTCTGTTTTTTTTTTTTTTTTTGGTTTCCTGACTTTTTCATGCTTACAGCTTTAAATTTAAATGGATCTGTTGCTAACAGCAACCCTTTAGGGAAGAAGTGTAATGATCAAAAGAGAAGAGCTCCCAACAAGATTCCCATTACATACCTTACAGTCAACACGGAGTAGCTCCTCCACAACGAGAAGAGCCAGCTCAGGTGGTTTGGGCACTCTTTAAGGACAAAGTGATGACTTCTCCTTCTAGTCATTACCTGCATTTACATCTTAGTTTGTGACTGTTAGAAATAGGTAGAAATAAAGACATGGATATTTTTGCCTCAGATTGTGGTTTTTTAGCATATCAAACATCGAACAGCTGCCACATTCAGAAGTTATGTTACCTGTTGTCATCAGCTGATAAAATGTCTAAGTTATATGTTTTCTGGTAGCTGACGAATCTGACAACTAGCTGAGGCGACATGGTTCTGTGTCTGTCATGAAATCTTTAGCTAAGCCACTATTGAAAGACCAATGCTGCTTCTGGGTGCAATTCTTATGAATTTGGAAGACATTCTAGTCTAAAACAGGTCCAACTTATACAGATGGTTCACATTTATAAAATTACAAAGCAGCTCCATGTTTTTATATGAGAGCTTTGAGAACAATAAGAGAGCTGAGATACTGCTGCTGCCACTGGAGAACCATGATGGTGACACAAACTTGTAGATCCAAATGTAAAAACCTCTCTGAAGAGACATTCAAATGTTCACAACAAGAGCTGAACTAGTGAGGGAGGAGAGACAGACGTTATGTCAAGTTGTGTTATATTAGCTGCTGACATCTTGCATGCCAACGTGATAGAGGCATTGATAAACTCCGGCACCAGACTGGATTTGGACTTTTTTTTTTTTTTTTACAAAACACACAGGACCAAACAAAACAGATTACTCACAAAGACGCATTCCAGAATGACTAAAGTACACATGGATGCATTGACTGGAAGATGTAAGACTTCCTCTAGTGCTGAGTAATAAAATGAAATACATGAACATCAAAGTGATTTAAATAATTCTTTTTAGGTTACTCTTGGATTCTCAAGACTCCTGAAAAGTTCAGAGGAATTTCCTGTGATTGTATGTGAGTGTTTTGTGAGTTACCATGTAGTATACTATGTAAACCCCATGTGAGTAAAATGTAAAGTTCTTACCTGTAAATGCATCTTCTCTCTCTTCACTCTAAACTGTGGCTCTGGCTCCCACCCAGCAGTCCTGAAAGTATTCCTGACATAACCACTCTAGGACTAATTAAAAGTCAATATTAAATGGGAGAAAACAGGAAGGAGATCCAATCCAAAACCCCCCAAACATCAGAAGCAAACAAAAACTAGCAGAGCATGAAGTATAAAACATAAACAGATGTAACTGATCAAATCTAAAGACCTGAAAAGTTTGACTTCAAAATCACTTTATAAACTAAAATATCACATGACATGACATTTCAGGCCTTTAGTGGGACGATGAGGAAAGCTAAATGAAACCGTGAGTTAAAAAACTCAAAACTCAAAACTGAAATAAGTTTTTAATTTTAGGATTGCTGTCATCAGACAGAAAGACTTCCCTTAAATACACTAATGGTTGTTTTGACCACATACATAGAGATAAAACAGGTAAACAAACCCAGAAGTTAACGCCAAATCAGAACAAGCGCCCTCTTGTGGCTGGCTGCAGTAGCTGTTCCCACTCACCATTTAAACTAATGGGACATTGTCCTTGCTAAAAATCAAAATACACCTCAGATAATTCATTCCACGTGTCGACTCTTGTTGATTCATAGCTTTTACTTTGCTGCTGTATGTTGTTGATTTATTTGTAAACCACTTTTCAACCAACAAAAGCTGCATCAAAGTACTGTATAGTAAAAATAGTTCATAATAATAATAGAAATGTCAAAACAGCAATAAAAAGGTCATAAATTAAAAATATAAAAATAAAGGGTAAAATCCAAAATAAAATACCATACAGTTAAAAATAATACATAATTTTGTATAATAAATGTTGACACATTTTGTGTGAATGTATGACGTTTATTATTTGACATGTTTTGTAGCTGACCACATATTTTAGCTTTAAGAAATCTCTTTTGTAACTGTAGCCTGGAAGCCAAATGCACAAAAACACTGACTGAAATAAAGATTTGAGTTTTGTTTGTATATATATATTTTATCTTATTTTATGATAAAACAGATTTTTGAATGGTTGCCAGATATCAAAAGCTGTAGGGAAATGTCTCACGCCTCACAAAAGGGGGGGCTGCCAGACAGAAAGCATCTAAAATCTATTGACTAGCTGTAGGTCAGATATGAAGAACTGGTTTTTACAGGAATTTACCATCTTTTCTTTTCACTTCCTGTCTCTCTGCTTCCACCCGTCTCTCCCTCTCCTCGAGTCTTTCATGTCTGATGGCTCAGATCGATTCAGACTCCTGGGGAACAGAGCAGAAAAAAACAGCAGCTTTCCACATGCACATAAATAGATTTTTTTTTCCCATTGAATGTCTCCGTCTGGTGAACTGGTGGACGTGCCGTCATACAGCACAAACAGGGTGTGCAGACATCAACAAAAGACAAGCCACGGGGCCCTAAATTAGTTCATTTAATTCCCTTGAATCCAATGTGAAGTCTCAGTTCCTCGTCCAGCAGCAGAACGTTTCCCCACAACGTTCAGTCTACCTTTTAACAGCCTTTAAGTTAAATGAGGCGCTCCTCTGAAAGATGTGTTTTGATAACTCCTGTTCTGGTTTTGGAAAGTTCTGTTTTCACTCAGAGCTGGCTGAACTCTATCGGGGAATCAAATGTCAGTTATGATGTTTTTGACAGGATGTTTGGAGGTTTTGTTTTTGTTGTTACAAAGCTGCTGGAGTCTCTGACAGGTAACTATAGTGCTGAATGGGAGAAAACCCCCAAATATGACCCAGTCTGGATGCAACAGCACTTTCTTTACAACAAACCTTGCAGGTCCTCTCCTGAAAACACATTTTATGTCCTGTAAAACCAGGCCGTGCATGTTCACACGGAGAGTAAATCTGTGTGCAAATAGCTTTGCATTTGACATTTTCCAAAATCTACACACTGTGAATATTTTCATTACACCACAAGATGTTTGGCTCAGGACTTTGCTTTCACCTGCTGCTCTTTAATAAAGACTGAATATGTAGCATGCTGTTTCAGCAGGATTTATGGTCGTAGGGCTGTTTATTTCCTGGAGGTCTATAACATTGTAGCAGTTTTCAGAATCTAGATTAGAAAATGTGTTCTGATTTTGAATAAGGTGGACTAAAAAGGTTTAGGATGAGTGATAAAAGAAGTGTTTTATTAGCTCAATTAGAGAGTTGAGGAGATTCTGATGCATTTTGGACACTTTGTCAAAGTCAAACCAAATTGGAGGAAAACTGGGAAAGACAATAAATACATGTAGGTATTAGGAATGTCCTGACTGGGTCTCAAGGGTCAGATTGAGGTTCTGATCGAGGTATTTTTTATTAACTGGTATTGAAGGGACCTCACTCAGCACTTGATCTCTGTGGTTGACCTGTCTCTAGTTTTATGTCAGCTGCTTGTAATATAGCTGACGGGACAGCGATGAGGTAAAAGGACTACAGGTGACTTATCTTCAACCCATTTCTGTGATGAATAGATGTTTTTATCACCTTTTGGAAATGCTAAAAATTTCACATGAATACTGTTTTTTCTATGCAGTGTAGAGCTACATACACTGATTTTAATAACTTTGTTTAGACAGTTTGTACTCTGTTTTTTAAAAACAACAAAATAATCAAATTAAATGAAGTCCTAAATGACTTGGATCTCTACCGAGGCCGTCCATATGACGATGATTACAGCAGTCAAAGTTCACGTCTTTACCTCGTTTGTATGATTCGTCATGTAACTTCTAACAAATGTGACACGTAGAAGTGAAACCCGAGAAGTTGTCAGGGCTCATCACTGAAACTGAGAGAATCAGAGCTGTTTTATTCATCTTTTTATAAGTTTTTTCCCCTTTATGTCTTCACACCTCTTCTCTCTTTTCTCTCATCTTCAGCTGTTAAGAGGAAATAAGGAAAACACAGAGATGCTGGCCATCCTAAAGATCAAGATTCATGGCAATCTTTTGCTCATAAAAGAATTATAGAGCATTTACAATAAGTAATTCATAATGATCTGATGAGTAAACCAGCGTGATCATCTGACATAACAGTTTCAAACACACCAAGCAACAAAAGAGCCAAAGAGAATAGAGAGAGGGAAAATAGCAGAGAGCTGGAGAATAATCCATCCCCCTGTGAGCTCCGTTCAGCTGTCAGACAATGTTGCAAGGACAAATTTAATTTAGTCAGGGGATTAAGCCCATTCTGTGTCTGACTTTGCTTTTGTGAATGTCGAGTTTCCTTTTTCTGCTCTAAGCCGACAGAGTAGCCCATTCACCTTTGAAGCGTCAGTTTTAACAACCAATTAACTTTAAAAACTGGAAAAGACTTTTATGGCGTAATTAGTTAATATTAGCTCCACTGACAATTTGGGGAGCTGAAACGCACACACACACTCACCCACAGCAATTTCACTTATTCTTAAAGTACTGGAGCCAGCTTATTGCTAATATAGTTGTTTTTTCCAGTACAGGAGGTTCATACAACCTATTATTGGCCTGTCAAGGATAAAAAAAAAGCAACAACAAAAAAAAAAGATTCCCTCCAGTGACTCCGTAAGAGTTCCACTTAAAATCGTGAGCATCTGGTTCAGCTCACAAGTTATATTCCATGACCTTCTGAGAAACTCCACAAAATAAATCTCTGGAAAAAAAAATCTGTATGGAACCAAATATCATCTTTACTGTGAAAGACAGGCTGTAAAGGAATGTTCCCATGTGTGTGTGTGTGTGGAGAGAATTGGTTGTACGGAGTGCAACCCTTCATAAGCAGAATGCCCATCTCCCTCCTCCTACCAACAGCTCTGCAGCTCCCATTGCACTGACCTTGGAGGTGTTAAGGTCTGAGTGAGTTTACCTACAGAGTTGTTACTCTGCCTTGCTCCAGTCTGACTTATATGAGCAGAAGAAGGCTCAAAATTGCTGGAAAAAAGTTGTCTAGTGGAAACATTCATCTGCAAAAATATCTCTAATATCTCGTGCTCATTCACTAGCATAGAGACAACTTTTACTTGAAAGGTTCTGGCAAAAAGAAAGTCAATAAGAACAGGAGCAGAACTGTGGGAAGTCAATTTTAGGCTCAGGATTTCTCTAATATACATGCCAGACTATGTCCTGACAAATATGTGTAAAGTTTAGTGACATCTAGAGGCCAAGTTGTATATTACAACAAAGTTAAAATCCACATCACCTGCTCTATTTCTGCACTTTATCAGTATCTTCTGTTACTTTTGACACATTTAGTCACTTTCTAAAAGCCTTACAGCCTGAAGTCTATGTGAATAAAACAGCACTGTGATAGATTTTCATGCTAATTTAAATAAAAACACAGGTTTATTTTTTTCCTATAAAAACTTGGCATGAGCAGAATTTTCTTTGTATTTTCACTTGAAATGCACTGAAGGTGAACTCTGTGTGAGAAGACTGAGACTAATTATAGGTGTGAAGAACAGATTATTAAGGTGTTACAAAACGATATTTTTCTTCCTTAATTAAAGGTCACATCACTTCTATTTAATAAAACCCCACAGTTTATCTCTCTTTTCCTCCTTGTTTATGTTAACTAATCTCTGTCACGGCTGTTATGTTTTATTAAATAAGTTAACTTTATGTTGGTGTGTATTTCTGGCTTGTTTCATTTTGTTGGTTTAATAAAAGCAGAAAATGCAAAACCACTCTATTAATATTAGGTTATAAATGAGTGAAAGATGGCAGTTTTTCATATTTTTTTATATTTTATTGAATAAATAAAATTAGGCTGGGATTTGTAAATTATTTCAAATGTAAGTTCAGTTAAAACTGATGAAACAACTCTGAATAAACCAAACACAAAACTGTAACATTTCCTTTTATAGAGTTCACCTCAATTTAGTTAGACTTCTGCTGCACTGCATTCATTTAGTTCTGACTTGGTTTTAAATCATAATTGTTAAAATGTTCATTCCTTGTATTTGGAAAAAAACCCGATTTATTTTAAACTACTAATTCTTCAGAAACAATGTTGTTTTTTGTTTGATTGCTTATGAGGTCCCACTAATCCCAAAAAGCTGGTGAAATTAAAAATGACTAAAGCTCAGATCCTAGGAGGTTAAGACTCTTTGTTGTGATTTTGTGTTAAACCTTTAATGGAAAGATGTAAAAAAAAAAAAGTTCTGCTGCTTTTGTGGTCAGTTTTATTTCTTTGACTTGCTTATTAGGCCATCATGTATTTACAAAAAAAAAAAAACGTAATTATTTTCTTTAAGATTAAATAGAACTGTTTGGTTTAATTGTTACAGATTTAGGGTAACCTAAAAAGCAAAAAGCTGTATATGTCAATGTAAAAAGTCAACATTTCCATTCAAATGCACAATAACATGTGTCCTAGCATTCACAAGGATGAATTTGCAGATTAGAAAATTGAATGTTTAGAAGCATCTTTCTATTAGTGTAAAAAAGTGAAAATGATGTGTACTATTTTTTTTAACCTTATGATGAACGTGTTCCGTGTATCCATCCATTTGGACGTTTTCTGTTTTGTCACATTTGTGTTTTTAGTATTTAGTTTTTAATATTTAGTTTGTTGCAGTATATAGCTTTACCTCTAGATGTCACTAGAGCTTCCCTAATTTCTGCCATCTCAGGTTTGATGCTGAGGATATTTATAATCCCAAATCCTGACTGCAACAACTAAGAAAAAAGTAACTGATGTTTGTCATTTTCATTTATTTTATTGTGCAGAATATTTATAGTTATTGACTCATCTTTTACATTTTTTCTGTGAAAACATGTGCAATAATAAGAATTCATCTACTTTGCGCTGCATTTGTTTCCTGATTTGTCTCTCAACCAGAATCCAAAGACAGAAACACTTCATGTCTTTAGACTCTAGCTGCCAGCAAATAGGATGGAGGAGGTTTGGAGAAAACAAAAAGATTATGAGATGGAGGCAGAAACAGATTTATGATGTGATATAAAATTAAATTCATCCAAAGAACTCAATAAAAAGTTAATGGAGCCACGCCTATGATGGAATGCATTGGAGCATAAATCTAAAAGAGAACAAACTACAACTCAATGATTTACTCTTGTAAAATTGACCATTTAAACAATGGTTTTCTAAATAAGAGAAGCTTTATGTGACAAGTCAAGTCTGGCTTTTCCCTATAAGTCAGTTAAATATCACTTATAAATGGAGCAGTTGAGGCTGATTCTCTTATCTTAAAGCTGGTGTCGTGATATTTACTGTTCTGTGTTTTACTGAAAGGGACAACTGTGTCAAAACCTGTTTATGGAACCAGAAAAACCATAAACGCAGACAAAAACCTGGAACTTTGAAGATTTGAGCTGCCGCTGCTCCGGTAACAAGATAGATCAAAGTTTCCTTCAGGGAACTGAAAATCCGGTACGTTTTCCTAACTGTCAGCAAACTCAACTGTAACTCAGTTATCCACATAAAGGGAATGAGACCCAGATGTGAAGTCAGCATGTGCTGTCACAACACCATCGTCCTGAAACATCAAAGTGAGCTGCGGCGAATGCTGCTGAAGCAATCATTCGACAATCAGTGCTACTGCTCGGAGAAACGACTCACTTGGGATTAAGCCTTCTCATCAGAGCCGCAGCTGATCAGTTCTGCACAATATCAGTCGATTCTGTCTCTGCAGCCCACAGTGTAAACCAGCAGCTGGGCGGCTACAATTATCAGGACTTAGGGAAAAATGATGCTGCACGTCTAGCTGCTGTGAGAGCTGCAAGATCTGAGCTGGCATTTAAAATTTTACACAAGGATCTGGAGTCTAATCAAACTTTGATTCAGTCAAATCAAAATAACCTGCATTGTTCTGACAGTCTGAATGGCAGCTATTCAAAAGACCAAACACCTCGATTTTGAAGGCTAATTCAAAAGGAGACAAACTGCTCCAGATACGAGGTTCTGGTTTGTTTTACCACAAAGTCTCATAAACAATGTTTTCAAAGAAAGTTTATTGTATTTTATTAAATGTTTCACACTCACACTGCTCAGAAGTTTGGGGTCAATTAGGAATGTATTAATTCTAGAAAGAAAATCACATTTTCAGGCAGTTTAAAATCTATTTCATCCATTTCATAATGCAAAACTATTTATATCTACATATTCTCATAGAGACCTACTATCAGACACAATTAATCATCTCTGTTATGGCTACTAATTTAGGTTAATCATTTTATAAGGCTGTTTGACTATGTAGCCTCACCAAATAGGCTATATCCTCTGACCTTTGACCTCTGTTGACCATCACAACAATAATCCATCTTTTTCCCAATAACTTGGAATACAATCACTCTTGGATTATGTTTAACCTGAATCAAGATCCCTACAGGTGTCCTACTGTCCACTTTCAGGTGTCCATCTCCCAGATGACCTTAACTGGACACTAACTGGTCTAATAAAACACTCTCTGTAAAGAAGTCTCTTCTTTAAAACCACAGACTGGTGTTCCAACTGTAATCTCTTGTTTACAGAACATTCTCAACTCTTTCAAAGAACCTAGATACCTTCAATAAATATTAGCTATTATCAGGGTTAAATGACAGTTTATCACTTTTCATTATAAACCAGAAATAAGCTAATGTTTATCTGAAGAGGGTGTAGTTAAAATAACTAATAGTTATTTCAAAACGCTACAACTACTAACAGATCATTTTGTAATCGTGTTGAACATCATCTTGGTCTGAGGGACTCTGAAGGTGGTAAAATGGGAAATGTGTAGAATGGAAGGGACCAATCACAAAAAAATGGCAAGTCCATTAAACCCAGTGGACAGAACCTGATTGGAGCTGATTTCAACTTACGACAAGATAATGACCCAAAACACACTCCAACATGTGTCAGCCATATTTAACAAGTCAAGTCAGAATTCTGACTGGTGGAGTCCCAAGGCGCAGGAGGAAGCACTCAAATGAAGTCTCCTGACACAGGAAGCAAACTTTAACAGTCGTAAAAGACGGAAATCAAATACAACAAACTGGATCTTTAAAAAAGAAACGCAGGTGTGTTGCAGTAACTGATTTTGAGAAGCAAACATTAAGTGAAGTGACCAGAAAGAGACAATACAGGAAGGAGTTCAGCAAAATAAAACAGGAAACACAAAAACTAACCAGAAGGTACGCTGGTGGTCACTGGGGGTATAGGGTGGGTGATACAGCCTCAGAACTATATTACAATAATTCAAAGAACTTTACAATATATATAAAAATCTTAGGCAGAACATTGATGGTCTTGTAAGGTCTTTATGAGGTCTTCATGTGTGCATTAAGAACATTATGAGAGAGGCATCATGTCCCATGCCCTCATGTGTCCTGTGTTTAGTTTAGTTGTTTTTTCTCTGTTTTATTCCCTTTAGTCTGTAGGTTTTGGGTTTTTCTCTGTGTTCCTCCTCCAGTGTCCCGACCCTAATCCCCTCCAGGTGTATCTTGTCTCCTTAATTACCTCCCTCCCTATATACTGTTGAATTAATTCACTGTTGCTTCCTCCTGTGTCTCCCCTATAGTCCTCTCTGGTTTTTGTCTGCTGGCTGCAATAAAAGCTGTTTCGTTCATCTACCTGCTCTACTCACCTGCTCCTGGGTTCTTCACAAACTGAAACATAACAAAAGGGTTATGCTTGAAACATACACAAAACCCTAATAGTGGACCGGTGCATGGTTGCAGCATCTTCATGATTTGACGCCTATGCACAGGTGTGGCTTGTTCATCAAGAACTTAAAGCAGCATCATGATTCTTTCACTTTGAAGGCTTTCTAATCTTTTGGCAATGCAGCTATGTTCTTGTAGGTCATGAAGATTTAATAGGGTCCTAATCCAGTTAGAAAAAGACCTGATGTAGCATTTTATAACTGAAGAACATCTAATTTTATAAATGCAATTTATTAGGAACATTTCTCATTTCCCAATATAGCCAGAATGAAATAAAAACGTACTGCAATCAAAGATCTTTCTAAAAGGAATCACGAGACGTTCTTCCAGATGGAGAACTTGCTTGTTCATGTTCTGATTCAAATCTACTTCTTTCCCCTCACAGCTCATAGTTCTTAGTGCTGCTTAATAAGGTGATTTTGCTTAATCAAATTATCTAAAAGAACAGCGCTTCGTTGTTCTGAATATATTAAATGATCACAGAGAGAGAGAGAGCACTAGTAGAAGAGATGGATGACCTCCTCGAGTTACCAGCACATCTCTTTGACTCTCTCAGAGATTTATGGTTTTAATGAAATCCTGGTCCTGCAACAATTTATGTCACAAAGAAAAAGAGTGAGGAGCGATGGAGAGATTCAGCAAAATTCAAGCAAAGCTAGTAAAAAGAGTGAAACACGAAGTCATTAGTTAGCCAGTTACCCAAAGCCCTCCAAACATGATTCTGATGTAGCTGTACATCTGTCTGTGTTCATTAATGTGGTTTTGATGAACAGTTTTACCATTAAATGAACAGAAAATTGGAGGGAGGGTAAGTGAAAGATGATGGTTGCTGAGGGGTTCAATCTGGAGCTGCTCCTCTTAACTGGAGGATGAACAGAAGAGGAATGAGCAGAGCTGATGATGTAGGGGAGCTGAAGAGTAATGGACCATGCTGCAGTCTCTTTAGCTGTGAGGGGGATTGTAACAATAACGGCATCGTTTAGGCTGCTATTTGTACACGAAGTCACCAAAATCATACAACAGATACACGATCATCGAAAGATAAAAAGGTAACTGAAAAAAATGTAGAAAATTAGAGATAAATAAGTTTAAACAGGGTGGAATAAAAGAAGGAGTTTGGATGTGAAAAGCAGAGATTTATTCAGGTTTACATTCAAACATTAAACATCACATTTTGTGTGTAAAGTTTTATAAACAAAGGTAAAAAGAATGAGAGAAAATAGTGATTTAAAGGCAAAAATATACTTAATAGGAAAGCTCATAATAAATAGTCCTCCTCTGGACTACAGCATTAATGAAACAGGTTCACGTTCCTAACAATGACAGAGTGCAGTTACTTCAAAAAACTATTTATAGGCCTTTTAATGTTAGCAATTCATTTCAAGCAAAGACGAGGAAAATAGATCATAAATTCTGTTTAAAGAGTAAAAATCCTTCCTTTAATAGGATGAGCTGGAAGTGTAAATCCCAATTAACCCATAGAATTCTTCCCCAATAGCTGCAGTAATTAAATGTCACGTTATAGCAGCAGCTTCACGCTGCGCTAACTGAACCCCCTGCTGCTTCCTGATTGTCCAAAGAGTCACTGCATCGGCTGCTGGAGTGAAAAGAGGAGATTCCACAGCTTCACAACCTGTTTTTCATCTGTAAAGCCAAAGAAAAGATGACAAAACAAAAGGCTACAGTCAGAAAGATTAGACTCCACTGTCCTGAATTTGGCCTCTTTTTTAATCGGACCTCAAGCTGTGTGTGTGTCTGCAACATGTTATTAGTATTACACTGCTTCAGTGCTGCAGAGGGAAGAGGTTATACATATTAACACACTCAACCCTCAAGGTCCATGTACTGATACTGGAGTTTTTCTGCACACTCACCGAAGTGGCTGCCTATTTCTGCTGCATCATATTGGGCAAAATTGCAGCTGATAAGAATGAACAAGTTTGATTTCAATTCTTTGCATGTGTGAAGATGGATGAAAATTAATTTAGTTTGAAGGAGCAGATTGAAATTCTACAAATAGTCAAATTTATTTCAAGAGCACGTTAGAAACAATTAAACTTGACCTAAAGGATTTACAAATGTATCAAACAAAATACAGCATGAAAAACCAATAACAAATAAAATACATTAAAACACCAGATTGAAGTAAACAAAATAAAAACCAAATTTGTGTTTGGGTCGCATATTCTGCTTCAGTCAGATGTTACATGGCAGAGATTTAAAAAAAACTCAACCATCCCAGATGAATGAAGAGCTAAAGTGTTCTACAAGTTTAAAGTATTTAACTGCAAACATTTAATCACATGCATATTTTAATTTGCATCAGACTGGAGTGCTCCTACTGTTGTGTGAAACAACTCAACACATTTTGTAAAGCAGATGACATCATCCCTATTCTCACTATTTCAACGTTTACCCTGGTCAGGTTTTGATCTATTTAAATCGCATAATTATGATTTTGTTGGATGAATACTGATGTAGATATCATCAGCAAGGCAATACAATTGAATGTTTTAAACAAATGAACTTCAAAGGCAATATATAGCGACTGAATATCAGTAGAGAGGAAGTGGAAAGGTTGAAGAGAAGCTGAGGAAAAGGAGTGTTCTTCTAAATGGACAGAAAATCTCCTGTTTGTCAACTAAAATGTAAAGCTGCTGAATCATGACAACTGACATCACCAAAGTTCAAAGATTTTATATTTTCTAATCCGAAAGCCTCACCTTTATGCAGGATTTGAATTGTATATTGTATTGAAATTGTATCATTAAAGTTCAGTCAGTTTCTAAAGATTTTTTTTACACGCTGTGGTTACAATTAGGAGAGAACCCCATTTTATTATATATTTTTTATTAGGATTGTACAAAAATAATAAAATAAAAAAGCTTGAGGTTTTCAGTTTTCACTCTGACCTGAAAGTCAAACAGACAAAAAAATGTAATCTTTTCAAAAATTCTCCCCAGACTCTGAAGCTAACAGTTCAAGGTTGTTCATTTTAGTCAAACGCTCAGAGAAATTTAAATAGTTTGGGGCTTCAGGGGGGTCAAGGTACTGAGAGTGATGAGAGTAAAGATGAAGAGAAATCAAGTCATTATTAAGCTACATGAAAACTAAAATAATTTACATTTAATGAGCGTGTCTAAATGAGAAGAGACGTCTGCACACCAGCTGATAAATGGTGCTTTTATTGTGAAGGGAGTGCTGTAATGTCTCGCTTCACATTTAATGAGTTCAGATACAGTTTTTGGTAATAAACACAACTGAACTTTTAAACAAACTCCACAGCTTCTGTAGGGCTCGGCTGTTTGGTCGTTGAATTAAATTTAGGAATTCAGCGTATGATACAAGAGCCCACCATCGTTCTGTAATTAAATCTCAGTCAAATTAAATGAAATTTAACAGTTGAATGCTTAAAGCCTCAATGAGCGAGAGGATAGAGTTATAGCACTCGTAATTCGTCAGATAAATGTCAGAACTAATAGGGACCAGAATTAATTCAAATAAAACCAGCACATTCATTATTTCAAACTGCCCACTGAACTGAAACAAGACATTCAACAGAAAGATTTCTTAGAGAGGCAGATCTGCTGCAAGTTCTAAAGTCAAACCAAAACACAGCTTACCACCTCAAAAAAATCAAGAAACGTCTGCAGATCTTTCTCTGTGCGCCACTTCTTTAGTTTAAGCTCATTAAAAAAGGTTTGGAAACATTTCAGTCACTTATTTCTCTCCTTTAATAAAACCAATTTGTATTTATATTGTTGAAAATCCTGATTAGTCGGTTTTATTGTGATGCAACTTGTAGGGATTGTGCATCTGTTGAATGCTAAACATGTTGGTAGAGTTGTGACTCTTTTTGAGCTGTCAGGTGTATGACTGGTGCTTTATTGGCACCTAATTGACATTACTTGTGTGCATGGGTCCTATAACATTGTTGAGTTTGTATGCTCTAGCATCAACATGCCATGTTTGTCCCTTGAGTATAAAGACCATGCAAGGAGTCATGTGACCAACCCTGACAAACATTACTCCGTCATGTGGCCAATAGTGGACAATCTGCAGGACATATGTGTTACTTTTCCACCCGTCTCACCTATCCATGGAAGAAAACAAATAAGAAAGTAGAAACTGTGTGGGCTTGTGATCTGTATTCTACCCTGGGAGATTTTAAATCCCTGAAAGGAGCAGCGTCTCTCTTAGAGCTCCAGTTTGGTGACATCTGCATTTTAGAGAATTCTTCACCTAAACTACCATCAGGATGAAAGCTTTAATAAGGACAACTACACATATCATTTAAAAATTAAAGGCATACTATGCAGTTTTGACTTATTTTTAGCACCCCCTAGAGTCTGTTTTAAGTCACTGTAATAAAAACGTTAGCATTGTGTTTGCTCAGAAACACCTAAATCTAAGAGTTGAAATGTCTCCTCAGCCTTCGTTGCTTTCTACTGAAGCGGTTCATCACTCATTCAAAGAAATCAGCTGTGTTCAAGCAGGGAGAGATTAAAAAATGCAGGAATCATGAGTTAAACACACTCCAATAAGCATATCAGCTGGATTAGCCTAACCATCACCAGATGCGTGACTTTGTGAGACTTCAGGGCACCAGACCACCAAACTGGAGACTCAGGAATTGCAAACGTTATATTCTGGAGCAGCAGATGGGCTGAGTGACTTTTCATTAACCCTGTAAAGGGTCATATTAGCTCATACTGGCTCAAGAAAAAGATTTAACAATATGAAAAAGTTTCATAGTTTGCCTTTACAGCTGAGGAGATTTCTTGACGATGTCATGATTGTTACACAAAGCATAGCATTAAAAAGGGATTTTAACGTTGCTAAGCTGCATGTGTTGCTGTTGATGATGTAACCAGTAGACAGGTGTGTGTTATATGTGGTAAGCTGGGGAGCTCTAAAAGTCATGGTGGTGTAACTGGTTGGTGGACTGCGTGGACTTGTGTTTTTGTCCTGCACACCAGGATAATCTATTTCGATTAGTGTGACCAAAAGTTCCACAACTATCTGACTTTTTGGTTAAATTCAACTCAAAAACATTTAAACGGTAGCTGGACATAAAAGGAAGATTATAGTGTTGTCCTTCAGGTGGACGTTTCCCAGCGGCAGCCTTGTTTGGTGACAGCCCTGGTAGCATAGCCAAACCTAGGATCATGAGACTGGTGAAGAACAACATCAAAGGTTTTCTTTAAAGACAACCCTCCAAGGAGGATGGATTCTCACCCTTGCTTCCCTGAAGATTCGTTGACTATTTTCTCAGAGATTTACAGTAAAGATCTGCACAGAGGAATATCAATTGCATGGTAATAGTATTTCTAGAGATATAAAGTACTGCAAGTTTGAGTGGAGCAGTTGAACAGGTGACTGTATAAAAACTGTTTTTTTATTTTTTATTTTGGAGCCAGAACCTTCAGGAAAAGCACACCTATCAAATATTTTGTCATCATTCATAAAACCGGGTCCCTGCTTGGCTCTCAGACTGGCACAATTAGTTGTGTCAAATTTATTTCTCATACAGGTGTTGAACATTCCCCTAAAATCCCCAGTGTAAGCATTTCAAACGATCATCATGTTTGGCGCTCACCATTTTTCAATTTCAAGCACGAACGTGTTGTTTTTCTTCTTCCAGAAATCAAAGGATATTAATGTGTGTAAATCTGCTTCACAGCCTCATTTCAGCCTTCTGGTCATTTAAAATAGTCCCACATAAATACAGCTGTCAAGTTTCTTAACAGGCGTTTGTGAAACAATTTAAACTGTTGAAACAGAACATTAAAAGTGCTCAAGAAAGCATTTCCATTAATCACATGGTGAGAAGTCATTTGCAATAGTTGCAGTTGGATCTGCCTAACGTACTCCCACACTTGTAATAATTGAGACACTTAAATGATTGTTTTAGCTGTTATTTTTTTTAGTCTTCTGTTTTATGCTTTGATTTTGTGTGTGTGTCTGTGTGTGTGAGCACTTCCCCTATAGAGCTCAGTGGAGCAGTCAACCGAAGAGAAACACAAGAAAGAGAAAATTGTTTTTTAGCTAAAACATAAAGACCACTCACCCAGCTGACACAGAGATGTATTTTTTAGCTTTGCAGAAATACATCTGGCTACTGTCACTGCTAAATCTCATGTCCTAGATTTTGTTTGAAGTGTTAGTTTTTACTGATTTGATGTTGCTAAGGTGACCAGGAAGTAGAGTGGTCTGGTTTTGGGTTTAGATGGATAAAACAAAGTTTCATCCACACTCATTTTCATGGTGTTGTGCATCCTCTTTGTCAGAACTGTTAGGGTCATGTTCTACAAAGAGGTCTCAGTGAGACAGCTTGTTAGCACTAATTGTAGGTTTAGTAATAACTGAGACTGTTATCAGGATGCGTGGGAGTCACTAAGTGGTATCACTGAGTGTCAGAGCATTAAAGAGACTCTTGAGTGTGTAAAAAAATTATCAAAAGCATTAAAGGAAATCATATTTTCCATGCACTCAAAAAAGCAGTGCATTAACATATAGAAAAAAAAATTTTCACATAGTAAAACAAAATTTAAAACTTTGTTGCAGCACTGTTGTTTAGTTTTGATGTGTTACTTTCTACAGTTAAACTAATCACATCCTGGAAACATTGATTAAATGTTGACTGGAGCTTTTGGAGTGAAGTTGTTTCAAACACAAACACACTGATTAAATCAGCCTGAAAAGAATAAAATTCCACTTATAGCTCAGAATGGGGTAAGGTCACTGATATAAAATTACTGGAAATGTTTGAAAGGCTTTGAAGTCTAAGACAAACAGAGCATGTCAAGGACAGGATACGAAAGAAACAGATGGAAAGAGAGGAATTCAAATTTTTGCAACAACAAAAAAAAAAAAGAAAAAGAAAAATATGTTTCAATTTTTGTTTAATTTTATCAAATTTATCAAACAGTAGATTACTCTTTGAGAACTTTGACATCAACTGCTGTTTTGACTTAGGTCAGGTAGTTCTAAAATGAATCAAATAAAAAAAATAATTTGTATAAAAAAACATCAAACTTCTTTCCACATGAGCAGTTGTACTTTCATTTCAAGCTTGCACCCACCATTAGAAGCCTGGGAGCTTGACAGTTCTCATGAAAGTTAGAAAATATTCCATTATGAACACGCGATCTGATGAATTACAATTAATTGCAATGTATGTATTTGCCATGAAAATAAACCTAATCTTCAAAAGTTTGTTTTCCATCACATTTATGAAGACGGCCGTCAATAAAAGCCCAGTAAAGACCGTGACCGCTTCCTAAAGTTGGTGCAGCTGCAGGATTGAGTCGGTACCAGTGCAGAGCTTGTTCAGGTGTGTGAGTGCATCTGCATCTCTTCCCCTGAGAGAAAAATGGTGAGTGTTACCATCAGTTCTGTGTCACACCAACAGTAAAACATCCTGAGACCATTCATGTGTGGAGATGCTTCTCAGCCAAGGGAATGGACTCGTTCACTAGTTACTCTCAAAACGCAGCCATGAAAAAATGGTACCTAATCATCCTCCAAGAGGAACTCCAGCTAACCTTTCATGAACAGTTTGATCATTATTCTAAAGGCAATAACTGACCAACCTGAAATAACTGACCAACCTGAAATAGCACTAAAAATGACATTTTTGAACATCAAGTATTGGAGAAGAATTTAGTGTCTTTGGAACAAAATGTCCAAATTTTGGGGCCACTGCCAGGAAACTCATTCAACCTTACTTCCATTTAGGACTTATGGTCAATCTTCAGGTGGACAAAAAAACCCTACAAATTATAGGAAACATCAAGCACTGATTGTAAAAAAAAAGAGCTCCATCAGTCACGATTTGGGCCAATGCTGATTACATACCAGGGTGAATTGTAGCCTAAACAGAAAAAACCCAGCTCTCCAACAAAGGCTCCTTGCATAAACTTAATGTCTTTGTAAGTTAAAGCCTTTGAAATGACCTGTTTACCATAGAAACATCTGAGAAAATGATCTAAAAACCTAAAAAATAAACAATACTGTGACATTCTCTATTTATGTTTGGTTACAGCTGCATGCAGTCTCTTGGCTGCTCTCTTCTGGACACAAATCTCAGAGATTATTCCAGGGATTTTCTGAAGCCACATTCTCAGTTTGGGGGTCGCCGCCTAAACTTTTCACCACTTCTTTATGTCTTACGTCCTTTCTTGGCATTACTCAAGCTTCCCACATTCCTTCTAAATAGTTGCTTTAAAATATATGAACAATGAGATTTTTTAAATCTTTTGCAAAATCTGTCCTTATTTGTCATTTCAGTTGAGTCATTGAATGTATACAGTCATACAAGCGAAATGATTCTGACTGTAATCCCAGCTCACAGTTTACTTTGTTGCCTTGCCAGTGAGGTTAGTAATTGGCCTATGCTAAATATGTAACTGATTCTGTAATCACATTAAATGTTGGGGTTTTTATTTGTTTTTTTTTTAAATCAAAGGCTGTTCTTGAAGATTAAAAATGATGGATTGCAGGGTTTATTTGATTCACAAATAGGTATCCCACTTGAGTTTAAAATATAGACTTAGTGTTTGCATACCACTAACAGCTAAGAGAGGAAAACAAATACATAATACATGCATATATGTATTTTCTTTGTAGATCTAATTAGGATAAATTATTATACAAGAACCACTCTGATAAGACGCTTTGATTTATTGTAGCCTTGTGGACTGAATGTCAATGTTCAATCCACAAAGTCACAAATTCTGCACCAAGACACACAGACTCGCTGCTCGAGCTCAACGTTCCTTGTAGCCCAATCCCTTTTCATCATGTATTTCTGAGGTTCTTTTAAAAAAAGGAAGTCAGACATTTAGCTTGAGGGCTTTGCAGTGCCGGCACGTCTCCAGAATGACGTTCCACTAACTGGAACTTACTTTCAGCAGTTTTCCTGAAATAGCAGAAGGCAGGGGCATTAATGTGTTGATTATTTGCTCTCCGTTAAGCAGACCTGTTGGGGTTTTGTTCAGGCAGGACACAGAAAGGTGAACTGCTTGTGGCTTGATTTTTTTTCTAACGTGTATCAACAAACGCACATTTACTGCAGTCTTTATTTTTTTAATGAAAAAAAAAGTCTGATTTTGTTTAAAAAAAAGAATAAGAAGATGATCATGATGATTAATTTGTTTTTGAAATGATTTCATATATAATTTTATGACTATGTGGTCTTCTTATTCAAAATCTAGTTTTACCCAGAACATCAAGGAGTACCTGCATGGTTTTGGCCCGACACAACGAACCAACCCAATTACCTTCAGAGGTATCAGGATTTTAACTGCAAAGCAGGGTAGTGTCAGTTTCTGATGGGCTCAAGAGTTCACCTCATTTTATTCACATTTCACTCACTTTGCTTTATTTGTATATTGAAGCAATAATAAGATAAAAAATGCACAAAGTGCTAAAAAGCAAGAGGATGGATTCAAAAGAGGGAGCTGTCTTGTTCTTGTCGAGGTCGCTGGTAGTAAATGCACATTAGTGCTGATGTAAATGTGTCCTGCCTTTAAAGCTACAGCGTCTTTACTGATTGTGACCATTTACAGCCAAAACAGATAATGGCTAAATACTCCAGCTGAGGAAAAATCTTAAATTACTTTTGAACATTTTCCTAGATGTCATTGTTCATGACTGACCCAGACTTTATGTTGGAAACCTTAATGGTCAGTGTAGGTAAACTGGTTAACACTACAGTTAACACTAAGGTCAGATAGGTAGCAATGATTCATCAGCTTTTCTGCAAATTTTGATCTAGCCATTGATTGGTCCGCTCAGTCTGGTACCGGGCCAATCACAATGCTCTAATGGTTTGGTGGGCGGGATTAGCCGATGACGGCAGAGCTGCAACTTTGAAATTAAACAACATGGCGGCTGTCACTGCCCGATCTGTAACCGGAAGCACGATCAGTTCTGCGCATGCGCGAAGCCTACGTCACTTCCCCTTTTTGCCAACTTAGCAACATTCAAGTCTTTTGAATGAGACGGTTAGCTCCCAGTTAGCCCTTAGCTTTTACCAACAGCTAGCCTCTTTCTCGACTTCTCGGACCATTTAAACAATGGTTACCTATGTGTATAAACATTTTAATACATTATGTATGTATATAGATTTATCATATACTTGTTAACACCTTAAAAGATACTCTGAACCGTAACTACCGTAAAATACTTCACTGCGAGTACACGCGTTCTGCATATGCGCAGAACCGATCGGGTAGACCTGATCTGTACCGTCCAACTTTGCGCCTGCGCAATAAGGATCGGGCCGCCCTGATCCATAACTCCCTTTTTATTCTTTATTTTCTTCGACATTGTATGAAACGTTGTCATTATTGTAAACTTTTTAATAAATACTTATTACTGTTAACATCTTAACAGATACTCTGACCTGTAATTACCGTAAAAAGCTTCAGCGGATGTAGACTAATTTCACACATGCGCAGAACCGATCGAGTTTCCGTTACGAATAGGGCAGTGACAGTGGCAGCTCAGGAACTGTGCTTGTTTGAAACAGCCTTGTCATCAACTCTGGATGATTTAGATTTGAGAAGATGCGAACAGATAGAAGCCATTGAGTCTTTTATTTTGAAAAAAGATGTACTGGCGCTGCTTTGTCGACAGAATACGTTAAAAGTTTAATTTACCAGCTGGTTCCGGTTGTTGCTAAATGGCTCTGATTGGTCCATGCTCTATCCAATAGCATGTGAAGACAGTTTGAAAGACAACCGTTGATCCCGCCCCTATGAATGAGTCGTTTCAATAGGTTGTGGCCGGCTAACCAAGTACATGACGGCAGCAGGCGGCTGTGGAGGTTAAAGCAGGAAGAGAAAATAAACAAATAAAACTCTAAACTGGACTGAGGGAGAAGGACTGACAGGATAAACAACCAAGAGTAGAAAAAATCAACATGCAAAACAGAATATCCTTTTAAACTATTGAACCTTTTACCCACAGAGTATTTCATAAAGTGGAGAATCTTTACCTCTAAAAGCCTCTCAGCTTTTGTTCACTTCTCACACTCATGGCTCAGCTGCTTTGAAAACCAGAGTTAGATCTCTCAGCCTTTAATAAACATGCACTCGGTTTGCTGCACCCAAGTACATTCTTAAGCCCTATAGATTCAGACCTCTACTCTGAAATTCAGCTCGCAGGCAAACAACCAGCAGGACAGGTCATTTCACCTGATCCCCACTGTGATACACACACATTCAATCACACACACTCTGCCTGAAGGTAACGCCAGCGGTGACTAGCATTTATCTCATTTGTATCTCATCTATCCTCAAATTATAATAATGGTAGGGAAACACAGGCTTTGCAGGGGAAGAAATTAGGATACGTACCAAACCATTTGGGCAAAATTGAATAAGGCGAATGCGGGAGAGGGTAGGTATTATTTTTTAACTAATCTTTCCCATTCTTGGCTCAGCACCAAGCAACAAAATATATTAGTTAGATAAACAATCCCTCTTTAGTAAGTAAGTAAGTAAAGTTTATTTATATAGCACCTTTCACAGAAAAAATCACAAAGTGCTTCACAGAAAACAGAATCAAACATGATAAAACAAATAAAATCAATAAAACAAACAAAATATCATTACAAATCAAAATCATTAAACAACAACAAGAGAACACAAAAGAGTTATTTAAAAGCAGTTTTGAATAATTGGGTCTTCAACTGTTTTTTAAAGGAGTCCAGACTGTCTATACAGCGTAAAACTAAAGGAAGGTCATTCCAAAGTCGAGGTGCAACAGACTGGAAGGAGCGATCACCTCGACTTTTAAATCTGGTCCTTGGAACTGTTAGGAGATTCTGGTCTGTGGACCTGAGGACTGGGGTTGGAGCGTACGGCTTTATCAGTTCAGTAACATAAAGAGGAGCTGGACCATGTAGGGCCCTGAAAGTTAGAGTCAGGATTTTAAAATGAACTCTACATTTAACAGGTAACCAGTGCAGAGACCTCAGAATAGGAGTGATGTGATCTTTTCTGTTTGCTCCAGTGAGGAGCCTCGCTGCAGAGTTCTGGACCAGCTGAAGACCATAAAGGGCTTTTTGGTTCAAACATGTGAAAAGTGTGTTACAGTAATCTAGACGGGAGGAGATCAAAGCATGAAGAACCATTTCCTGTTCAGGTTTTGACACCAACTTTCTCAGTTTGGAAATATTTCTCAGATGATAAAAACAGTTTCTGACCAGCTGTTTTGAGTGACCTTCAAGAGACATTGATTGGTCGAAAATAACACCCAGATTCCTCAGGTTTGACTTTACAGCAGAACTTAAATGTCCAATATGTTGACTGATCAGAGGGACCATCCTATCAGAGGCAACAATCAGACATTCAGTCTTTTCAGGGTTTAACTGAAGGAAGTTATTTTCTAACCAGTTAGTTGCTGACAGACACTCCAGTAGTTCAGACAGTTTGTAGAACTCTGAGTCCTTGAAGGAGCAGTACAGCTGAATGTCATCTGCATAAAGGTGGTAGGAGACATTGTGACATCTACTAATGATCTGTCCAAGAGGATGGATATATAGTAAAAACAAGAGTGGACCCAGAACAGAGCCTTGGGGTACCCCACAGAACAGATCTGTAGTATCTGACATGATGTTGTTTATATGGACACTGAAACTTCTGTTTGAGAGGTACGATCTGAACCAGTCTAAAACTGTTCCAGAGATCCCCACCTTTGTATGCTGTGGAGTCTTTGAGGTTTCACTTTAAAATGCTTCAGCATAACAAATCAGTTTTGAAATTCCCTCTTGTTGGGTGGTTGCTTTTGGTAATTTATAAAAGTGAAATGATTCAAGCAGCAGGCGAGCCAACAGGAACATGTTCACTCTGATATTATTGCAAAGTCAAGTGTGTATTTGGCCCATTAAGACAAACTGTGAGACACACAAACACCTAAAGCTTGTGTTCAAATCTCTGTCAGCCCGAGTGAAACTACAAGCTTCACACAGGCAACAGAACGTTGATAGAACTGAAAACTTGAAGTTGCTTTTATTAAAAATAACTGAGTTGGCTGTCGGTTTTGGTATCAACCATTTTCAACTTCTTGATCTCGTCTCAGAATCAACCACATTTTTCTTGGACTTGTATGAGTCTCAGACGCCCTGGACTTGGGATTTTTTCTCAAGAACACTTAGTAAAGCTACAATACCAATGCTTTGGTTGACTTCAGCTGAGTGTGAAACTCCTGGCTGCGTTCAAATGCAACTGATGAAGTTGTTTTACTTTAGAAATGTAATGATCCACAAGTGCCAAGAATGAAAAGACAAGGAAGAAAAGGATGAGTATTGTCTCCTTTGCAAGGGCTCCTTTGCTGCAATAGCAGCTTCGCTCACTCTGCAGCTTGTCAGCACGTGATCAAAGGGCTGCACACTTCATACTGCAATATAACACACTGGTCCTGGGATGGATCTTTCAGACACTATCAATACATCAATTAATTTTCTTTATTCAGTCGTTCGAACTGCCAAATGGCCTAGGAACCGGTAACGGTCCGAGGACTGTGGGTTGGGGACCTCTGATTTAAGTGATCTGTGATACAATTTGTTTATTTACAACTCAAAACGGTCTTGAAAATGTTCTCACTTGGTCTAGACTTGGTCTCACCACCCTCAAAGTCTTACTCTTGTCTTGGACTTATTATAGTAAATGGCCTGTATTTATAGAGTGCCTTCTTCTAGAGTGTCTTTTTCACACTCCCCAAAGCGCTGTACAACACAACAGTCATTCACACATTCACACACACATTCACACACTGGTGGGGATAAACTACTTTTTTTTTGTAGTCTCAGCTGCCCTGGGGCACACTGACAGAGGCGGGGGTGCCATGCATCGGCGGCCACCAAGTCCCTCTGACCACCACCAGTAGGCAATGTGGGTGAAGTGTTTTGCCCAAGGACACAACGACAAAGCAACCCAGCCGGAGCTCGAACCGGCGACCCTTCGGTTGCCAAACCGGCCACTCTACCAACTGAGCTACACGTCGTGTTATGCTCTGGTTTTGGTCTCGACTCGGTCTCCAGTGGGAGGATCTTGACTAGAGCACTTTCTGACCTCAGAACTATTTGTGTTGAGTTAAACAACATCGTTTTTTATTTTATGATTAATTTTTGGTGACAAAACTACTTGGTTAGATCTTTTAAATCAAACTAGTCAAATAAATATTTTGACCTGAGCTTAACCTTATTTTTTGACATAAACTCAACATTACAAAATGCAATTTTCATGTTTTCTGTGCAGATTATCCTGTTTTTGAACCATTCTTGCTGTTTTTTTTTAAAATAAGTCCTGTCATCATTTATTTAAAGATAAAGTCCTAACTGGCAACAATAATTTGCAGCATGAGTCAGCAGAAGTCATGTAATAATTGCATGCTACACATATTCATGCCGTCTTCAAAATGTCATATTTTATTTCAGCTTTAGGCATTGATCACTACGTCAGCTACAGCTTTAGTGTCTTCTACGCCACACAATGATGTTGGGTTTGCAGCTAAATCTGTAAATAGCTCCACGTTACTGAGGGGCATGGCTTTGATCCTTCTGTGAATTAGCCATGCCTGTGTATGTTCTAGATGGCGTGCTGTGGGCTTGGATATCTCCTTATTTTCCTCGTTTCAAAAACAAAAGTGCTCTTATAGAACCGATTACTTTTATAAACCTGTACCAGTTAACACCGGACATGATGCAGGATGAACCCTGAAAAAGATCATCACAGTTCAAACACAGAAACTCAACTTGTTCTCACAGCTGTGGTCAAATTAGACACCACTTAAGGAGGCTATCACTCCAAACCAAACACAAACACTAAAATACAAGGATTAAACCATCAGGTTGCAAAAGGGGAGTACAGTTTCTTTAGAGACTCTCAAATGAACTAGCAAACACCATATTTTATTGGAAAACATCCCCAAATAAAATAAACTGCTCCCAGAGAGGAGTCGGCTCATGACTCACAGCTGGATTGTTCACAACTGATATATCAGTTGTACTAACGAGGAGCTGGTGTTTATATGTGAATCAGAAATCCCATCTTTACAAAAGCGGTGCACTAAAGAGGTGGAAACCCCAGAGCTGGTAAACAGATAAAATAACAGGATGATCCGACCATGAGGTGGAGAAACCGGGGAGTCTTATACAGGGAGGGGTGACTACACAGTGAGAGCAGCTGGTGTGATGAGCTGAACAACAGTGATGAGGGAAAATGAACACGACTAAATATGACTACAGGAAATAATTCTAACTTACAAAACTCAAGATGTGAAAGAACACTAACCAAAAGACACTAAAGATACTGGAGCTGCTGTCTTCAAGGTAACAAAAAAAAAAACTAAAATCTTTTCAGCTGCTACTTTTTCTCATGGTTGTTGTTTTTTTTTGTCAGAATATGTGATGCAACTTCCAGTAAAGGTCACACAAACAACTAAGTTCTTTTCATTAGACATTATTATTTCAACTGGAAGTACAGAAATAGAGTTGTGCACCTTTTCCGTCCTCATCTCTCACACATATATCACAGTATGACTGGCCATCAGATGGCGAAGTGCTGGCAGGACCCCAAGAGAAAGCAGAACAGCCAAACACTCAGTGTATTTCATGTCTGTCTGTAGGCAGTGACTTTAACAACCGAAAGTGATTTAATTTCCTAATTCTTCCGCTTCCTTTATTTATGAGCCATCGAGGCATTTTAGCAGGCGTTGATGGATCCCTCTCACTCTCTTCACTCTCTCTATCCTGAGGACTTGGTGGCCACATAAAACACTGAAATACAAGGGAAAAAAGGCGGAGAAAAGTGGGAAACAAAATAGTGTTCCCTCTGTGTGACAGGGTCACGGTTTGTTGCTAAGACACCCAGGATAATAAATTTCATTTTTTGGAGGAGCTTTCTATTTTTTCCCTTGTTTCAAGTCTGCTCTATTTCTTTCACCGTCTTGCTGTGTTCATTCTCTAAAACCATTTTCCCATCATGAAGTGGTCTGTCTTATCTCAAAGATATCCTCTTCACAAGTAATCTGTCTCTCTACAAGACGGTTTCTCAGCCTGTATATACCCTTACATAAAACACACAAAGTCACGCTCTCTACCACACACACACACACACACACACACACACACACACACACACACACACACACACACACACACACACACACACACACACACACATCTGACTATCTTTTTCCTCTGCCTGAAGGCTGCAGTGATCTTCACTTCACACTCCGTGCTCCTGAAGAACGGACATTTACAAATGTGTGCGTTTAAAGACATTGAATGATCAGGTTTTTTTTAAATCAAGATTTTCCTTCCTCTTTTCAAATACTTTGCCATCTTTTAAATGTAAAGGAGTGAAATTACTCTGCAGTAGTTAATTTTGGAGGTTGAATAAATTAAAATTAACATTAAGTGGGTTTTTTGTGCACGTTTGCTTTTAAATCCGTGCTCTGTGCTGATTTTCTTTCCGTTTTTGCAGAAGAATTGGACACATGCATGTAACATAATGACTTTGTGTCATGTCAAAACTGTTTATATGGACATTAAAATTTCATTTTCAACCAATGGGAGCACATTTATTTGACTATATATTTTAAATAATTAGTTATTTATAATTATCATCCTAATAATAATAATACATTTTATTTAAAGGTGCCCTATCCTAACCCAATGTCACCTTACAATGTCATAAAACAACAGATAAAAATAGTAAAACAATAGATAGAGTCTAAAACTAATAAAAACAGACAATAATGAAGGGACTGAGTCAGCAATATGTTTCAGCTCTATGATATGTGGAGTCACTGAGAAGTTTAATGAAATCCATAGCTTATACAGAATAAAGTTAAATAAAATGAGGTCTCTATGAGAATAAAATTAGAAATCTGTTGCTTTTATCATACAATACAGAAAAAGTTCAAATAAATAGGCTGTACAAATAAATTCAGAATACAGAGTAGAACATAAGCAGAAGGATTTGTTTAACTGTTTTTGATTTGTGTGTAAAATTGTTGCTTTAATGCAACTTGCAACAAAGGAAACCTGTTGAAATTATTGTGGTTTTAATATATGAGTTCTCACTTTATGGGTAAACAAAAACAATGATTTCATTTTATTCAAATTTGATGACACATTAAAAAATGAATGTGAGACATTTAGATTAAAAGCAGAGATTGAGAAGCGAAAACAAACATTACATTTGATTTTTTTTAAATGCTTTAGCCCTCATAATGCACATTCAGCCTCTGGCATCAAAAACACACCTCTCATCCCAACGTAAAATATGTAAATCCCACCTGCTGATCCAGGGTCACCTGAGGGGAGAGGAGCAGACGTGAGGCCCCGCAGGATCTGATGCAAGTTCACCAGATGTCTGGTTAAAGTGCCCACAGGACAAATAGTCCTGTCTGCAAGATACGGCCACAATGACCTCTGAGCTGCCTGTCACTTTATCTCCCTCCACACATTCACACAGGCTCTGCTTTTACAGGGAGCCTCACAAGTTACATTTTATAGGCAATTTTCATCCAGCTGGTCATGTTTTTCAGAACTGTATAACAAGCAGCGCCTACTAGAAAAAATAAAATTTAATCAACCAGTAAAAGTAAATAAAAAAACAAGCAAACAGGTGAACAACAATTTGATCCAGATAAGAAAAGCTAAATGTAGAAAAGTAAAATAAACATCTGGATTTAAAAAGAATATTTCTTTCAAATAAGAGTTTGGTGTTCTGTGATTCTAATCTGTGAGCCAAATTTAGAACATTAAAGCTTAAAGTGTCATGATCCCCATCCCTGTGTGTTAGGTGACCTGTTTTCCTCTTTTTGGTCCTCCGTGTCTTTGTCTGCTCATCTTTTTGGTTCACGTTTTGGTTATTCATGTCCAGGTGTCTCTTGTCTCGTCATTGTTCACACCTGCCTCAAATTCTCCTGATTGCTCCCTTTAGTATTTAAACCCTCCTGCGTCATGTCTGCTGGTTGGATTGTCTGATTTGTCATGTAGTTCCTGTCATGTATAGTCCTTAGTCCAGTCCTTAGTCCATTGTTTTATAAAATACCTTCTTTAAGTTTAACTTCCGTCTCCTGGTCCTGTCTTCCTCCTGCACTTTGGCTCCTCCACCACGAATCGTTACATAAAGTCCTTCAAAAACTGTTTTGTGACCTGATAAAGAACAATGGAAATCCTAAGACTGTGGTTTGTATCGGACTTTAAACAGCGAAACGTTTAATGAACTGTATGATTAGCTGGATTATGATGAATTATTCATTTAAAAACTGCTTTTAAGTGGGCAGAGATTGAGAAGACAACATTTAAAACAATTACTGGAATATAAAAGTAAACTAAAGTCACAAAGGAGAAGAAAACATGAGCAACAACTAAACCTCTAACAAAATATGAAGGTGTTATTTAAAAAATGTATAATCAATGTGTGGTAATGTCATGAATCAGGGCAGAACTAACGCTGTGACAAAGCGTTGATGTAAGTGGGCCAAAGTGGCTGAGAAGAGGAGAAAATATGTCGCAGGAACGATGCTGGAAACACAAAGAGAGAAAAACGAGTCAAAGTGATGAATTGAAAAAAAGAGAACAAAGAAAAGGGGGACCGTAATGAGGGAAAAAACAAATGAGTGAGACCACGAGCTAAGTGTAGTGTCCTTCTCGCTGTAATTGCAAACTAAACAGATAAGCTCTTGTAACTAAAGCAAAGCTGGTTTAATAAATTGCCTAACCTATAAAGAACACTGTACTATGGCAGCTATGCTTTTCACATTAACAAAACACCGGTGGGGGAGGAAAAGTAATTAAACAGCCACAGGAACGAGACAGAGAACGATTCTTTAGAATAAACCGAGGAGGAATGCACCCCGTTTAAAAATGCTGCAGTCAATACTTTATGCCTGTCTAGGTTTATCACACACAAAGGAGTCAAACCAAAGGAAAGTCGTTATTAAAATGATAAATTCTGACATCCCATGGATTAAAAAATTAAATTACACACCCTCTGTGGCAGCAGAATTATTCAGAATCTGTGGAGGAAATACATCACACTTTGTGTGCTCAATAAACTCCAAATAAACTTTTAGAATTCATTAAAAAAGTTCAACATTTTCACAGTTTCATAATAATCCCAGACATCTTAATGTACCTTTGACCTCCTGCAGTATCAGCTACTTCCTCTTACTCTCACGTTAGGCTGTTTCACAATAAAGCTAGTAATTCCAAAAGCCTTGATAAGGCAATTATCAAAATTACAGTCATTGCAATTTTAGAGGTGTTTTATGGGAAGGTAGCAATTATCCCCATTACATTTGGTGAGTGTATAAACGAGTTCAAGAGAGGTTACAGTCATTTTGTACTTGCAATTAACACAAAGGTCCTTTTGCTGTTGCCATAGTGAACATTTTTCTTTGCAGGTTACAAAAATGGTTTTCCCACAAACTCAACCATCCTTGAACAAATGCACACAACATTTAAATTATTGAACTATTTTGAATTTATTCATAAAATTATAAGTTCAAACCCAGTAATATGTCTCCCTTCTGAGAAACTGGAGACTCTTTTGTTTCTGTTGTTACTTAAAGTTGTGACATTACTGAGACGCTATCTCTGGTCAGAACATGAGTAAACAGCAGCCAATAATCCTGTTGGATGACAGCTGACAGCTTAGGGCTGCTGTCAGAGCACCTCTCCATGTCCGGACTTCAAATGAATCCAGCCTACATGAAGCCTTTGCTGGACGTAGTGGGATTTTACCCATGTTTTACCTTACGACATTACTCCTCTCTCCTAAAGCATCCGTTAAATGTACATATGTTGCAGATATTATCTTTAGGTTAATAATTTTCAGGTTTATTGTTTTACTCTGCTGATATTTTTGTGCTTAAATTTGTTTATTTCCTACTGTGTCACACAGTTGCCATATTTAGATAACCACATTCACTAAAAGGCAGATCAGACAATCACAATTACCTCAAGCTTCCAGTAGGGGGAGTCATAATCTTTATTGTCACTCAATACAGACGAATAAAGTGAGCAGGATCCTCCTGAGTGATGTCATCCTTCCCTCTCATCTCCACTTTCTAAGGTCAATAATGAAACTGTAAGATTATAGCTAGTGTGTTATTAACATTCGTTATCTTTGTTCGTGTTTCATATGAATTCTGTATTATTTTGTGGTATTTTATTTGATTAGCATTTGGCTAACTCAAACAGTATAGCAAGCTAGCTCCTGGAGACTAAACACATAGCTTGTTCTAATTACAAAGTTTATGTTTGTGACAGAGTTTGTGTTTATTTTATACTTTCAAAAAAATTCAAGCGTGACTAATGACAGCTATTAGCTAACTTGTAAAGAATATTTTCTTGATAAATCCTTATTTGGACAGTTAAATTATAATTTAACAAACTTAGAGGCAGTTACAAAACATACATTTGGAAAGAAAGCTCATTTAAGGAGCAAGAAATGTTCTAGTGTTCAGTTATGTAAAAAGTTATGTATTCTGTGTATTGTTTTGTAGATGAAACATGAGAATTGAGGAGCTTTGTCCTGATTGATTTTATCCACATTCTATTGATGTCCCTGTTCTAAGGGTGCACCACATACACAAAGCCAATGCAAATAACAATAATATAATTTAGTGACTTGTATAGTAACTTTTTGGACAGCCTAAAGCTACAATATTGCTCTTAATAAGGAGCCGTCAACACTGAGATTTGTTGGATGAGAACATGAAACAACCATGAGTCTAAGATTGAACTTTTTCTCTATGTGTGACAATGTACATTATCTTGAATTCCCACTCTGAAACACGGAGGTGGCAGCATCAGGATGTGGCGGTCCTTCTTTTTTCTGAAAGCTAGTCCAAGTTGTTGGGAAGATGGATGGAACAAACTATAAAGTATAAAGAAAACTGCATTTATCCTTCTAATCTACAATTAATCAACAGTTGTTGTACGCAGAGTTTCTCCCATCTTAGCCGATGAAGCTTGTAACCCCTTCATAGTAGTGTTATGAACACAAGCGCCCAAAGACACTAGAGTGGATAGGGACAACATAACCAGAATGCTTCCCCTCAACGACTAAAAGTTCTCTCCTTTTAATGCCGTCTTGATGGCAGATGGGAGACAGCTGCGCCGCTCCTTGAAATGCAGCTCTCCAACGTGCTGAACCGGAGCAGAGAGGAGCAGAGAGGAGCNGCATTAATTGTGATTTCTGAGACTTAGGAATCCTGCAGTGACACTTGTGCGTAATGCGCTGGATGCGCTGCGCAGCTCAGCCAGTAGTCAGACTCCGGATGAATGGGAGAGAGTTTTTAGAGATTTCTAGATAATGACTGGACGATCGATCAGCTGATAGATTCATTAGAGCATCCTATGGATCAACTGGGTCCAGTATTAGATCAACAGAACCATCGGAACCAGTAAAACCCGGTGTCACCGGCCGTTCTCGGGTTTCAACCAGCGATTGTTTTATCCAGCAGGTTGACTGTTTAATAGGATGAACAGCATGACGTGTCTTCCCCTTTGGATTAAATGAAATGTTGTCATTAAACGTTTCTCTTAGATCTTCACGATCTCTCTGTCAGACTGACAGCAGGCGCGCTGCAGGGAGACGTCTCTCGGAGCACTTCCGTGTTCGTAATTCGTCACATTTCACCACCTAATAAAACATTTTTCCGTCCATCCACTTCACCACAAGCACCTCGAGTTTCAGCCTCTGTAAAATTACGCTTCCTAAACCTCTCCGTTGTCACGATTTACTGTTAAAAGCCAGAAACCCACCGGTTTATGCATATGCAATTATTCATGAGGTACTTAGCATTGACCGTATATGGCAGAATGTGGGTGTGTAGGAGGAGGGTTCTGACCCAAAAACAGCTGAGCACAGTTCTAGGTCTGAGAGCGATTTATAAAGCAGAATTGCGTGGATCTGTGCGTCCGCAGGGTTTTATAAATCGGAAATGGAATTTGCGTAACAGAAATTGTTTGGCTGAGCTTAAGCAAGTTTTAGTAAGGATTCTACGCAAAGCTTTATAAATGAGCACCCTGATCCGTAATTCCCTTTTTGTTTTGTCGTTGACATTATATGAAACGTTTCATTGTTGTAAACATTTTAACGAATACTTATTATTGTTAACATCTTAACTGTTACTTTGAGCCGTAACTACCGTAAAATCCTTCACCTTTCAGTGCTCTTGTCACCATCAAGTCAAAAGCACGCAACGAGCTTGGTGAGCACAGTGACTTTTGTTTGGCTGTGACCAACACCATGCCCGACATCCCATCCCAAAATAATCTGTTTAGAAAAATGCTCTCTTTTTAGTTTTGTTATTTGTAATTATTTTGGTTAAAAAATCAAAGCATATTAAAAAGTGCTTAAACTATTTTATGGTTTC
>SSNR01000163.1:657473-759026 GCA_006937965.1 Callopanchax toddi | reverse complement strand
AGCAGAGAGGAGCAGAGAGGAGCAGAGAGGAGCAGAGAGGAGCAGAGAGGAGCAGAGAGGAGCAGAGAGGAGCAGAGAGGAGCAGAGAGGAGCAGAGAGGAGCTGAGAGGAGCAGAGAGGAGCTGGAGGTCGACAATAAGCAGCACCGGCGCTGTCCGAGGTGCTGAACCCAGACTAAGTAGTTTCATGGGACAAAAGGTTTAAAAAACGTCATCATAAATTCACAAAAAAATGCATCAACTACAAATATTGAATTGTAATAATAATGTAATGAATTCTGCCCACTGTTCACAGCCCTAGAGTTTAATTGAAAAAGTTAAGGAGTATGAATACTTTGTCAAGGCACTGTTAGTCTGTTTTCTCATTAATATACTCTCTTCTGTATTTTTCAACACATCTCATCATTTCCCCCCATTATTTATGCATTTCATGTCTTTTCCAACATGTGTAAGTGATGTTTCACCCTAAAATTGAAACAGACCACAAGAGACTCGGTAAAAACATCATCCCTGTTTCTTTTACTGCATGTAAAGAGTGAAAAAATACCAACAGAATGTCAGACGGAGAGACCTGAGGAGAAAGACCTCTAGTGACCCGATGGTCAGGCTTGACTAAGCATAAACTGACAAAGAGAAAAAAACTAAATGAACCAGGACAGAGAGACAAAGTTCCACCTCTGCTGTTTCATACAGAGATCAAATTGGTGAACCAAACTCCTCCCTCCTGTGTGAGATATAAACCTCTTTCTTCTCATTGTTTCTCAGTCTGTGCCTTTAAGTTTTATTTTCTGAGCTTCTCTCTCCATTTCAAACCCTCTCCTGACAGAGGTGGATGTAATTAACCTTTAGGATAAAGGAAAGTGCCGTTTCTCTGAGATATTATAGTCTGCAACAATAAGAGTTCAGTCTGAAATGTGACCTGAGTGAGGGAATTACCTTTTATACTATAAAGACACCTACCTACTAAGTCTATTACTAGAAACATCTTGAAGCATTTGTCAGTGGTGGAGGTTGTCCCATTTTGCAAGTTTGGCGAGGAAAATATTTATAGATAGAGGAACATCTTACGATGAAGCACCTCACTCTCCTAGAATTCTTAAAGCATTTACGCTGAAAGCTGATAAGCATTTAGCTCTGTTCAACACATGTACTCATTCTTAGACTTTATATTTGTTTTACCACTGAAGAGATAACATGATTGATTGATTCATTCAAAGTTATTCACCAGACAGAGAAAACAAAATGTAATAACTCCCTGTCTGATTCAGCCAATGTCAGAGCTGGAGTGAATATCAATAGATTTTCCTTCAGATCGAATCAACATTCCTAGAAGTGAATTTGTCTTTTTAAATCCTGGTTCACAGGTGGTCTGGTGCTTAGTGCTGCTCCCCTCAGAGTTCAGGATTAGGCTGGGCCTTCTATGTGCAAACATTAGGTGTTTAACTCTAAGATGCCCGGTTCAATAAAAAATTATAATCTCTCTTTTTATAATACACTTCAGTTTCAAATAATTCCAGGTGAGGGAGAAAAACAGGTCCCCCCACCCTGCTCCTGATGGAAGGCAGAGCTGGGGTGCACCCCAAACATAAGAGCACATATTCAGACAGTCAAAACATAATCAAACGTGTGGTGGGTGGAGGGGAGGGGATCTCCCATGCAAACCTGAGGGTGGCTGCAGCTATCTGCGTGGCCTTCAACCTCCGTTGTCCAGGAGTGGAGGGAGAGTCAAGCCTGGGTCACACAGGAGACGTCAGCGCCACATAGCGCTGCGTCTTCGGTGAGTGTTCTGCACGCAGCGCGGCGCTGAAGTCTCCTGTGTGACCCAGGCTTCAGGGGAAGAGGAGAACGCTGAGCCGTGGGAGGGTGTGTGTGTGTGTCTGTGAGATGTTGTGTATTACATGCACGCGTGTTGCATCAGTCATAAGTGAGTCTGTGACACTTCTCTTTATTCTAATAACGTTTCCATCAAAGATAGTTGTTATGATATGATCTGACCATTCTATAATGATTTATCCTCACTTGTGGCATTTCCATGTATTTTGGATCAGTAAATAACTTTCAGACTTAACATTAACTCCAACCAAATATAACACAAACTGTAGATAAAAAACTTTTTAAAATATTTTCTGAATGAAACCACGTGCAAGAGCTTTTCTTTGTCCTCCTTTGACAATAATCTCAGTGTAATTTATCATAACAAAGATGATGATGAAAGGGATTTTTACTCAAACCACACTGGGTTCATAAAATTCACCAACTGATAAACGTTTAACCTAAATCAGGTTATTTCTGCTGCTAGTTTTTACTAAATATGCTCCCTGTTGTCATAAAGAGAAAAAGGTCTCAATCAGTTTAAATTTGCTTGTTTTAAATTAAATGCAGAAGTTATTTAAACTAATTTAACACCCTGGCACAGATTTACTTGTATTCTGTCTCTAAATACAAGAACATACTGTATATTTCTACAGACAGACTCTCCCTTACAGTCCAGAAATGGTCTGCGGCATCCTTCACAACATTTCAAGGGGCATTGAGATGCTAGTCGAGGCAGATGAAGAGCTGAGGGATGGAAATGCAGACCTTGAGCCAAACCTTGAACACATTCAGGCCGGGGAGGGACTGCAGACAGGGAAATTTTATTTTTTTGTGTGTGAATGAAGGTTATTTTTAAGCTTTTTGTGAGACAAAATATTTACCCCTAATGAAAATAAACTAATTATTTTACTGATTTAGTAAAGTCTTAGTCTCAGTTAGTCATTGTGATGTTTTAATTTTGACTAAGTTACTTGCAAAAATCTTTCTTTTCTAAAGCAAGGCACCAGTAACAGCGCATGTGATCTAATATTCTCTCTAAGTCGTCATTTAAATAGATACATTTGCATTAAAGCCACTGAAATTGAAGTTCCGTATCTCTGATTTTGCCCTATTTTTCCTCCTTTGTCTCAGGTTTTCTATTAAAAGGTGGTTTTGAATTCACAGCAACAGTTGTGACACACACACACGCGCGCGTGTGAGAACAGAAATGGGTGAAACGCACAGAGGATACGAATGAATAATGAGAGGAGAAGACAGGTTAGAGGAGTTACGAGCGAGTGAAAGAGAAAAGGAAAATGAATACCCAGCAGAAAAGTAACACAGACTGACAGAGAAGAGGAGATGTTAAGAGGAAGACAGAACATATGTTGAGGGAAAGGAGGAGGAGGAGAGGAAGTTAATAAGAGATGGAGTTTGCTCTCCAACAGCTCAGCTCATCTGGATTCCATCCAGTATTCATGTCTACAGCTTTGGCAGGTACCATCTGATTTATAAGAATACATAGAGGGAGAGCTAAATATTGGATGTGCTGCTGAAGACACGGCGAAGCAACAAACAAGGAAACACAACTTTACATGTAGTTTGGGATGTATGATGCTCTTGCAATGTTCAGTATTTCATTAACAGCTGCTCAGATGTTTGTAGACATGTCCAGCATGTCAGCCCATTCCTCTGCTACAGCATTTCACTTCATCAGATTTGTGTGAAATTATACAATAATTAAAACCTGATCTCTGCCTAATACCAAAACAAAACTAGCCAACCCTTTAGACCATCTTTACACTGGATTAATCAATGCTCTCCATGATCTATTAGAATGTGGCTGAGTTGTAACAGATTTAGGAATCTGTCTTTAATGTTGCAAATGAAACTGTTACACATCATCCAGATGTGTTTTAGAAGTTTAACTTGCTTCTTTTTCTCTTCTTTATTCAACACAGTGAGCACTACACAATAAAGACACCCAGGATCAGATATGACTCTCATTAGGCATCATGTAAATGTCCACCATGAACACAGTTCAACACATTGATGTACAACCATATAAACGTCCAGCTACGCCTTACATAGTTCCCTTTAAAGACATACTATGCAGTTTTTGGCATGTTTTTAGCCCCCCAGTGTCTGTTGTAAGTCACAAAATCGTTAGCATTGTTTCTGCTCAGAAACACCTAAATCTACCTGTTGAAATGTCTCCTCGGCCTTCATGGTTTTCTACTGGAGCGGTTCATCACTCATTCAAGGAAATCAGCTGTGTTCAAGCAGGGAGAGATGGAAAAAATGCAGAAATCATGAGCTAAAAACACTCTGGTGCTAGCATAACAGCTATGTTAGCCTAACCCTCGCGAGATACGTGACTTTCTGAGACTTCAGGGAACCAGACCGGAGACTCAGAAGTTGCAAACGTGGTATCCTGGACACAAGCAGCAGATGAAGCTGAGTGAGTTTTCATTAACACTGTAAAGAAAGAAAAAACCTGTAAAGGGTCATTTAGGTGGCTCAAGAAAAAGATTTTTAAAATATGAAAAAGTTACATAGTGTGCCTTTAAATATATAATTTTATCATAAACAACTAATAAACATAAATAACACTTGCACCTTGTGGACCATGCAGATAATCTTTTGAGAATGTCCATGTTATTCATCTGCGTCCATGTTGCAACATGATGCAACAGTCATGCACTTTGCTATACTCTGGTCATGTGACCTACTGTATAATGAATGGTAAAGAAAAGCTTATATATCCTAGAGAGGCTTCTTGTAAATCCTAAGGTTTTTAACTATTTTTAAAGCCCCATGAACTTTAATGTTTATGAATTTCAGAAAAAAAAATATATAAATGAAAATCGTGATGCTGCTATGCTCATAGGAAGGGTTTTCAGTGTTCTGTACACTGGGAGCAAACTCTAGTGAATATCTCAACATGACCGTACCGTGTCCTGCTCTACTGGGCTAAGGGTCAGGATGCAGCTATGAGCTAGAAGACCAGACCACACTAAGACAATGGTCCTGCGTGGTGAGGTCGTAGCCCAGGCATTAAGCTATAGGTAGTCCTGCTTCAGCTTCTCAGCAACAAAAACATGCTGTGAATTACGGGCCCCATACCATGAATACACTCCCCCATTCTCCGATCAGGACCTGGATACACTGCTGCCATGACGATAAACCACCACAAGTCCACTGAGGAAGTTTTTAACACGCGCCACAAAACTCATCAGAACCCTGTTTTTTAAACATCTTAGCGAGCTGTCATTCACTGTGACGGGGGCTTAATACCCCCTCCCTCCCCGCTGGTTATATAATTTTGTTTGTAGAACAGTGTAAGGTTGGAAGAATAAAACCAAACTAAATTAATATGCTAATTCTACTAAAACATTGGTAGAGATAAAGAATGGGGGGAAACTGGCTCTCTTTGTGTAGTCTAGTGAATTTCAATTAAAGTACAAATATAAGTAAATGGAAAATTGGATGGTGTGCATGTGTGTGTCTGTGTGTGCATAAATCAAAAGACTTGTTTGCTTTAAACTTGAGGACTCACAACAATCCCAGCATGCAGCTCTCCTCCTTGTCCTCAAAAGGTCCAACAGGGTGAGGGATAGTCATTGTGTACAGACTGGCTTAAGGCACAAAGAATAAAAAACCGAACCATGTTTAATATGAAGGATTCGAAGGCCAACTTGCATCATCTTTCCCATGTAGTTTCATCAAAGCTGTTCCTGAAATGTCAGTGTTAGAACCTCTGTTTCACCTTTAAACACAACACCTTCAAGTATTTATTAAAGACAATACAGCTAACATGTTCCAACACAGCTCCAGGAGCAAAAGCTAAAAAAAGAAAAATATTCAGTTTCATCTCAGCAGCGACTCGAGGAGCACGTTTAAACTTCAGACGTTTTCTTGATTGGAATCTGTTGTCGCTCTGCAGCTGGCAAACATTGCAGATGCGGTTTGTTGTTAGCGGAGTATTGTGTAATAAAAGGCACAGCAGCCACATTGACATTGATCAAAAGGGGAGACGATCTCAAAGACGGGTTCTCATCTAATCACAAGTTCAAGTCTCAAACGCACAACAGATGGGATCTCATTTTGTAATTAGCTGGAAGTTTTTAAGCAAGAAAGTTGACAAAGTGAAGACGGAAACTGTAAAAAGGTCATCATTAAAATATATACCAGACTCATGCACGACATTTCCTTTTTCAAACTTCTCAAGATTCAAATGTTAGGACTTTTGAGTCTGTTTTCAAACCACATTTGACTTTGAAGTTCCAACAGATTCTTAATATGTAAATAAATGACTTTAAACAAAAGGACCAAAAGTGTCTCAGAAGTTAAAGTGCTCCATCAGATCTCCAGCTTCTCCAGCCTACATGTTAAAGTGTGCTTAGGGAAGAGACTGAGCCCCAGATGGCCCTCGGTATAATGGGTTTCTCTTTTGTAAGTTTCTTTCAATAAAAGAAGAATAAATGTAAGAAAAGCGTGCAAGTCCAGTGTACGGCATTTTTTATTCAAGCTGCACTGCTAAGACAAGATAAGGAACAACATCTCCACCCAGAGAGGAAGTAAACTAATCTGTTGTGTACAGGCTTGTGTGCAAATGCTAGATTGTGTCAGTTTAAAGGGACGATGCTGGAGAAATGCTCTGTCTTCACTGGTCATTACTGTATTCTGAGTCAGAACTTCTATCTCCCAACAACCAAGATGCTACTTTTTTCTTGAAAATTACCAAACATGTTGGTGATAAGAATGTCTTGCTCAAAAGTATTTTTCACTTAATTAGATAGATATAAATGCACTTGGCACAAAGGCCATGAATCTGTGGCTGTGTGTTTTCTAAACTTGGGTGTAGAGAGAGTGTGAGCAGTCAGCTGATCAACACTTAGTGTTGGTTTGTATCAGATGACAAGAACATTCACCAGGAAGGATGCCAGGACCAGTCAGACTCAGCGTCCCCCTAAGGGAGCTAAATGGGCTGTGTTACAGAGCACTAATGCTGATGCAGCAGTAGCCTGGCAGCAGTAAAGTGCTTGGTGTTATTTGTGGCAACACATCCAACCAGACGGTGGACACCTAAAGTGAAGGAAACCGTCAAGTCCTAGAGCAGCTGGCAGGTCTTTCTCTGTATCAGAGGGACAACTGCAGGAGCAAAAACCTGGACATGGGAGAAGTTCAAATGAGGTGGTGGAGCACAACTTTCGGTCAGTTATGAGGAGGATTTATTAAAAATAATAGGCATCTCCAAGCAGTACTAGTAGTAATATATCTCTGTTACACTGAGGGTCTGGCAGTCTGAACCAGTTCATTTACAGTGAATTATTATCAGACAGTAAAGTCTTAATCTATTCCTGCATTTCACATAAGAAACATTCACTAAGTGGACAATAGGTCTGCTAAATCTGAATAAAATGAAGTAATTGTCTAATTTTCACAAATTGTGCAAAATTTGATGAGAACCTCAGGCTGCACAAATAAAGCCACAAAATTATGGAAATTACCCAATTATGATATTACTGTTAAATATTGAGGCCGTATTACTCTGCTACTATCATCCAAATCAGATTTTTAGGAAATCATTGCCATCTGATTGCCAAATTTCTGATTTCAGATAGGATGTTAACGATTTATTGCAATCCTTGAGACAGTGGTATTGCACACATTCAGTGCATTTACAGGCACCCCAGAAAAACAAACTACTGCCTTAAATTGACTGAAGTTGTTCTTTTTAAATGCATGAAAACACTATGGTCGTGGTGAAGATGAGCTGGATGTAATCAAGCGCCCAGACAATCCACCCAGATTCATCTGCATGTAAACAGCTCAGTCGAGCTGATGCCGTTTGGAGGCTCCCCTTCTGGAATTGACGAGATCAGGGAAGCGGGATTACAAACAAGCTGCAGTGTCGTTGTCCATATCTTCAGCAATCATTTGTGTGACGCGACAAAAAGACCAGAAGAGCACTGATATGAAAAGGCGCATGTCACCACCTACCGTGTCGGAGTGAAGCAAACTTCATTTGAGAGTTTGGTTTCCTATAACGTACATCTAAACTAGGATTGAGGCTCCCCATAGATCAACTTGGATGTGCATGTAACCAGACTGACTGATATAGAGAATAATGACTGATATACTGTTCAGTTCTGCATAAAAATGAGCATCCTAATGCAGTTTGCTCCTTTTATCAGGGTTTAGACACACTGTATAGCTGTGGCAAAAAGCATCAAATCATCAAAGATCAGAACAGTTCTCCAGGTTAGATTGAGACATCTCAGTTGTTGTAACTTGTCTCTGACATGGTTCCTAATGATCTTTGCTATAAACTGTGTAAAATCTCCCGTCCTCTGGTTGCTGTTCATGTCATGGTTTGGTTTTTTGAGTTTTGTGTAGCTCAGCTTAGCCCCTCCCTCCTCAGCCCTCCTCTGGTCTACGTTCCCAGCCTTCTCTCGTTCTGTCGATTACTCTCACCTGTTCCCAGTTCCAGTAATCACTGTCCCAATATATATATATATAAACCCTTGGTTTCAATTACACACTGTCAGATCGTCCTGTTGTCACCTCTGTTGTGTCCCCTGGGATTTCTCTCCCTGTGCTCCTGAGGGATCCTTTGTTAGTTTTTGCGGCTACATCAGCCTTTACTTCTTTTGTTGGAGTCTTTTTCCATTCAGTACCTGTCTCCTTGTCTCCATCCTCTGCTCTTAGATCCATTATCACCCCAAACCTTGACAGTTTAACATTCAAAATGCAAAACCTCACATTGTATTTATTTAAGAAAACATTCCAGCAGATAGCTTTCAGTCCACGGGTTAATGACGATGACTCAAAGTAATTAACTCTGTAAATAAAACCTGTCCTCGTCTCATTTGCTAACCCATAGTTAAGATCCATCCATCCATCCATCCATTTTCTGTAGCCGCTTATTCCTCCACAGAGGGTCGCGGGGCAGCTGGCGCCTATCTCCAGCGGTCAAGGGGCGAGAGGCGGGGGACACCCTGGACGGGTCGCCAGTCCATCGCAGGGCCACACAGAGATGAACGAGACAAACAACCACACACCCACTCACACCTAAGGACAATTTACCAGCCCAATTAGCCTGACAGTCATGTCTTTGGACTGTGGGAGGAAACCGGAGCACCCGGAGGAAACCCACGCACGCACGGGGAGAACATGCAAACTCCACGCAGAGAGGCCGCAGAGCCGGGACGCGAACCCACAACCTCCTTGCTGCGAGGCAACAGTGCTAACCAGCTGCGCCACCATGCAGCCTCCATAGTTAAGATTCAGAACCATATTCAGGTTTAATTAAAATGATTTATTCAGTGACAGGATGATGTGACACTCAGGAGAAGGGGATGTTTTGTTTACTTCTGATGACATAAAACACAATTATAAACACATTTTAATAAATATGGTACAGTCTATATGATAGCACAGTTAAAAGTATTTTAAAACACATTCATAAATAGGGGATAACTGTAAAGGTAACTTTCGTTTTAGCCTCAAGAAATGTGTCTTAAAATCAAATAAGGTGACTCAGGAGCTCTGATTTTAAATACATACATTTTATTAATAATTATACCCACGTGTTTGCTCTTTGATACACAGATATATAGCTTTTACATTAGAGCAATGTTTCTGTGTTTTATATTTGCTCGAATTAAGTTAAACTAATTTTTGAAGTAGAGCTAATACCTAAGCAGGATCATTTCATGACACACTGTTGTGTTTACAATAAAATAAAAGCTACATGTGTCATCCTATGAAAGGATAATTCATAAAAACTAGCATGAAATTAGACTCTAAAGACTAAAACTAATATGTACTACCAGTCTTTAAAGTCAACAGACCAGATTGCAGCTTTTTCTTTAACCTAAAGCCTCAAATTATTTACCGGTGTCTGTATATTTATATGATATAAAGAGACACTGTAGATACCAGGTTCCACCAGCAGGGGGTAAAGTTGTACTAGAGTGTGACTGATTCTGTCACTTCCTGATATGGTTCCATTTTGAAGTGTCATCACTCTGAAGATAAAACAAATTAATAATTCTTTACATTTCCTTAGCGACTCTCCCTTGATTTCATAACTGTGCTGTTTAAGATACAATGAAGCGACAGTCAGTTTATTTCTAGTCTGAAGATAATTACCACTCCCTCCACTGCTTAAAGGATTAAAACTAAATGTTACAGGCTGCTGCTGTTAGATCTGTTTTAATGGACACTCCAGAATAAAACAGGTTTTTATCTATGAAAATCTAAACAATTAAATGTCAAGTGGTTCCATAAAGTGAACACTTTAAATTAATGACTGAAGTAAAAATCACTGTCAGTGGAAAGGAACTGGATACATTTTTACTAAGAAAACACATTTGTTTCAGTGTTTCTCCAGTATTTAATGCGTTCTTTACAAGATGATCCGGAATCTTTAATATTGGATTAAAATGTGTTTTAGTTATTCTTTAATAATTGGGTTATAGTGAGTTTGTGTACACTCAACATTACCATTTTATTACAAGATGTTGTATTCCTGTTATAATATGTTAAATGTGTTACATTAAAATCACTCCTTTCTGTTTAAAAAGAGATTTTTTTATTATTATTTAGAAAATGCTACTTCCTGTATTTCCTGTGCATCCCAACAGAATAGAACATCAAACCCCACAGTGTTTCAGGTTGGAGGGTTTTTTTTCCAGTGTTTTTGAACCAACGGTAAAAAGAAACTAATGAGCTCTCCTGAGAATACAGCCCCCACTCTCCCAGTTGGATTATCTTTACTCTGATCGACTGGGAGAGGACTGGTTCCACTCCACGTACCAGTCACACAGTGGCAGTAGCATGTTTAATAGTGAGATCTTCTGTCATGGTCGGTGGATTTTCCTTCCTCATCTCTTTCATCTATCTGGACTTTTCCTTTCATGTCTTTTATTTTTAAAGGTATTGTGTTTTAGTTGACTTTAATTGATATATTTTGAAACCTCGATAGGTTTACCTGCTTCTTTTTTATGGAAATGTAGATTTCTCCTGAGTGAAGCCTTTTTATAAAGTTTCTTTAGCTGCTGGATTCCTGTGTGGTTCTCTTCCTTCCAACACTGACAGCTCTATAGAAGGAAAACAGATGTGATATCAACATTCAGAAATAATATCCTGGCTGCAGGAAATACAATAAAACTGAGCTGTCGCTTTGTAAAAGCAGCTACTCATGACACTCAGCGATGCTTTTTAAAGATGTTCTGTTCTTCAGTTGTAGTTGGATTGAGGAGGTGAAAGTGAGGCAGAACAAAGAAGTGTTGCTTTATAAATTGGCTCATTTGTCATTTTTAAACTTCTGTAACCAAGTTGTTTTCCACAATTAAAGTAGATTCAATTTGATCCAGTGCATCAACATTCTGTGCTGCTTTTAGTTAGATTTTTGCTTCTCTGGATTCATTTAATGCTGTTCTTGTCTATTTTGTATTTAACATAATAAAACCATTTATTCTTGATGAGATCATCCCACTCTGCATCTGTATTACTTGGTTAGTGAAACATTGGCACTGCAGCAGCACCCCATCATCCTCATACATTTCTAACAGTCAGAAACGTGTCCTTGGCTATCTTGGGATGTAAGACAATGATAACAGTAGTCATTGAACATTACAATATGTGATGCAGCGTTAGCCACCATCAGAGATGATGGTGATGCGTTTCTTTTCCATTGGTCATCTTTCATCTGGAACAGCAGGAAATTGCACAGTGTGTAACCGCCTTTAATGAATTAAATGCATATTACAGCTGGAAGGACCCTTTCTTTTGCTTCGCCTGCAAAAATTGTCTCAAGGCAACAAAAGGTTTTTTAACAACCTTCATAACCATTCATCCACAAGTCACGCTGCAAATGATGATTTACCTTGGATAAGGCCTTTTATGGAGAACAGCCTGAATCTTTTAGGAGATTAAATGTGACCAAAATAATTAAATAAAATCTAATAGTCACATACTGCAGACCTAGGGATGTGCAGTTTATATATTATTTCTGTTTCAATTTCAATTTAGGTTCTAAACAATCACATTATTCAAAGTATTTTGTCACATTCTGTTTTGCAAGCCTGCTTTATTTTGCCTTTCAAATGACGCACACTTCCTGTCCTTCCAAAAGCTAAACTTACCTTTATCTTGTGGTATTTTAACAAGTCAGTGCAAGTAAAGGTGACAGAAGTCAGGTAAAACACACCAACAGAGTGCAACACTGATCAAAACATACACATCTTTTTAATTTTATTTATGACTCCTCATATGATCTGTGGTAGCATCCAGCAACATTTTTCCATATGATTTTATATCCATGCATCAATATTTGTTTGCACAGTTTCCCCTGCAAAAAAATTCATTTAATTTTTTATCCTAAATTGAGTTGCATGGTGGTGCAGTTGTTAGCACTGTTGCGTTGCAGCAAGAAGGTTGCAAGTTCGAATCCCAGCTGCGGTCTTTATGTGTGGAGTTGCCTGTCCTTCTTATGCATGTGTGAATTTCCTCTGGGTTCTCCGGTTTCCCCCATAAATCACAACATGCCTGATAGTGTCATTGCTAATTGTATGTAAGTCGCTTTGGACAAAAACATCTAAATGAATAAACATAAATTGGTGTAAACATTTCTCTGGTAGTTTCTAATAATTCCAGGAGAAAAGCTATTTTAATCACAACTAAACAGTGAAACTCTGCCACCTGCTGACTTTAATGGATGTCTGCAGCCTCAATAAAATGTAAACTCTGTTTTTTTTCCTCAACTCAATGAGTGATCATGTTAAACAATCATTTTTAACAATATTCTTTATATAAATAAATCAGCTGCTCTTATAATTAAATAGATACAAATAGAATTTTGTTTGCATTATATCCATAAGATATTTTAAAAGGAATTTAGAGAAGAGAAAACAACATAAAAAGTCAAACTATGTCGCCCAACAATGAGAACATTGATTATCAGAAAAGGTTTGTGAGCTGGAGGAGAAAACACAGCAACGTCCTCTTAAAGCGTGTCTATCCCACTCTGACTTAACAGGCAACAGGAGCCTCTTTGATATTTTCCCCTGATCAATAATAAATAAACAAAGCCCATCACTTCTGCTCCTCAGGTTAGACAGAGCAAGGTGGAATAAATATTTATTGCCTTTGAGAGTTTGCTGCTGGAAGAATAACCACCTCCTTCTGACTTTGCAAATCTCTTTTTTGAAAATCCTGTTTTAATTCCAACGAAGTTTCTTTTATCACAGAACATCAGTGGGTGAAGAGGACATTCTGTTGTCTATGGATACAACTTGTAAATTGTAATAAAAGTTTTTTTTTCTTTTCTTAAAACCTTTAAACAGGAAACAATTTCATGCACATTCTAATCATGTGGATTAATACATCGTTATTTACTTTGAGGTCAACTTATACTAATATATTAAACTGCTGCTCATTTGAAAGTTTTCCAATTTACAGATTTATTACTATTAGCAGTTCAGACACACACACGCTGCACGATTGAGGATAATTATTTTTCAATTTTGGGACTTTCTTTATTATTTTAGCACCAGGTTTTCTTTTCTTTTGTTTTGCATAAATAAATTTAGCCACAGATTCTGGTGTCAGAGTGAGTCAGGGATGTTGTGTGGTCAGTCAGTAGAGAAACATCATCCCAGCTGTTACCATCACAGTGATTATCAGGCTGGCACAGGCTGTAATTTACTGTTGTTATAGATTATTGAACTTGACACACTTTTTTAAAAACCTCATGTTGTTTAGTTTTCTAATTTAGTGACAGTTTGTTCAGGTCACGGCTGTGTCTTTATAAATAGTGGGCCACAGTCAGTAAACGAGTTAGCTCATCAGAATCACTGTGATTACTTTATGATGCTCTAGTTGAACTTGTTAAGCAGAGAAACAGAGTTCTCCTGATTGACTTTCTGAAGATCTCTCCATTCACAAATAACAACTGAAATAGTCTTCTCATTAGACAAAATGTGTGTTACCAAAGCAGGATTAAGACCCTTTTGGGCCCCGTCACCCACTTCAGTGACGGGGCCTAAAAGCGCACATGTTAACCCAAATGAAACGCAACCGATGAAAATAACTGACCAGTTCATCAGATCAGGCAGAATTCATTTCCTGTAATTAGTACTGATTATAATGCTCAGTGAAAGTCACCCAAACAGACAACATTACTGTATGTTTGAATGATACTTTTACAAATTTGATGATTCTTGATTTCTTTATTTAACCCCTGGCTTGGTGTTAAAATATCCTGGTTTGGCTGCTATAAGAGGTCATGCTAACCCACACCTCTGGATTCCACTACTAGCTCGTCATTCACCAGTAAAATATTGTGGTTTTTAAAGCTATTCTGCTCATTTTATTATGAGTTGGAGAACTGTTTCTAAATCGATCCATCAAGTTTAACTAATGTGTTTACTAGCTGAAAGTCATCATTAGCCAATAATAATCCAGTTCCAAATAAATATAAACTAAAATTCTGCCTACAGCATATGCTTAGATATGATTTGATTTTTTCATTAGTTTAAATTTGGTTGCCCATATGGTTGATATGGATTAGTATATTGGATTTATTTCAAAGCGACTGAAAATAATACAATCTACATTTTTAATGCAGTAAAACAAAGTGAGTAGCTTGTTGAAAGCTGTTGAATAGCTCTGAAGAGCAGCATTCACCCTTCATTGATGCATATTTAAGTTAAACATCTTGACTTGTACGTTTCCCAGTAGTGTTCAGTAACTGAGCATGGAGCTTTTACATGTTTCTTACAAGTTCATGAATTCTCAAAAACAAGCAAACCACTGATATGTTATGATACTGAAACACACTACAAGATGAGAATATTGTGGTGTGTTTGAGTGTTGCTGTGGCATCACACAATACACACAACGACAATGGGGAGGGAAACATCACAGCCAATAAATATAAGAGGTATCATTTCTGGATTGCTTATTTATAATGTATATTAGACCACTGAAAAGCTCATTTCCCTTCTAGAAACCAGTAAGTCCCTGTGGCAATAGAGCCAAACACAAACACACAACAAGTGGACTGGATGACAACAAGAGTATGATAAGAAAGCCGGTTGGTGACTGCAGAGATTGAGGCTAATGAACTAAGAAAAGACACATGATGAGATTCCTCCTGGAGTCCCACCAGTTCTCGGATAACCGTGGACGTGGTTTGTGACTGGAAACGGAAAAATCACAAGTGACATTCAGGCTGCGGGCTAAACAGGCTAATAGGCTCTACCCTGCTTATCAGTATACAGCACTGTCAACCAGCCCAGAGGACACACACACACACACACACACACACACACACACACACACACACACACACACACACACACACACACACACACACACACACACACACACACATATCTCAGGCCAAGTCAGTGAGTAAATGAAGGGAATTCAAATCCTCATCGCTCCTATTTATAGTTTCTGTTATTTAAAACCTCTCAGTTAATAAAAATGTCTAAAAATAGATATTGGTAAAAGTGACCTAATCAGTGACTGGACAATCTGAAGCTCAACATTAGTTATATATGTATTTATTTACTGAGACGTTTTTAGGTTCATATGAAGCAGTGATCAAACATACAATTTGAAACAAGCTTTTGTTTGACCCTGCAGTAACTGGTCATCAATGTAGAGAGAGTTTTTATTGGGAAAAAAAAACCCCCTCAGATTCATGATGTACTGTAAAACTTTCTCTGTTATTTTTCTTCTACAAATATCTCTAAAAACCTAATCTTTATTCATTAAACGTTTCTCAGTGTAACCAGAAACCAGAGGCTGAAAGACAAAACTTCTGACTTTTCAGAGAACTTTCAGTATTAAGTAATAATATTTACAACAGACAGCTAAAACGTCAGACTCTAAGCTTCATTAAATACCAGCTGCATTTTTAACAGACAACAGATTGACAAAAAGAACTCGGAATTTTTCTCTGTCTGAAAAATGTGAGTTCTTTACCTTTTTTAACTCCAATGTAAAATCAAATCTATAATAAGATTCTACTTCTGATTCTAGATCTAGATGCAATTAGGATGTTTACATAAAATCTTATGTTTTTATTTTAATTGTGCCATCCTGACCTGTTCTCCATAAAAAAATTAGATTTTAATCTCAAGGGACTTCCTGATTAAATAAAATTAAATATTTTTTTTCTGCATCCAAATAGTTAACAGTTTAGTCTCAGTTTGTCACACATCCATTTATTGTATCTTTATTTTTTGAAAACTTTAAAATGACCTTTTTACAAAGTCAACCAACTTCAAAGTGGCACTGATTTATGCAAAAACAAAGCAAAACTAAATTTAGTCAGAAAATACAAATAAAAAAACGTTTGCAGAATGAAAATTATAGTTTTTTAATAGAAATCAGAATTTGCCAAAATCTAAGTCGAAGCTGTACAAGAATTTAAAATGTGCATCGACTCACAAAACCAAATCTGTTGCATCCCTAATTATATATACTGTATACATACATACACACACACACACACACACACACACACACACACACACATATATATATATATATATATATATATATATATATACATCCATCTCCTGAAACCGCTTCATCCTCCACAGAGGGTCGCGGGGGAGCGGGTGCCTATCTCCAGCAGTCAAGGGGCGAGAGGCGGGGACACCCTGGACAGGTCGCCAGTCCATCGCAGGGCCACACAGAGACGAACGAGACAAACAACCACACACCCACTCACACCTAAGGACAATTATATTATATATACACATATAGATAAATAAATATGGCCAAAGTTAATATTGGCTGGATTAACACAAATCACTTTTAAAAATATGATGATTCTCTGTTGTTTTAAAAAGTGCCATGTCCCACCCTCACTTTTCTTTTTTTATCATAAAAGAACATTTAACATCACAGCATAATATTCTACCTCAGGCAATGTGTTTTTTTCTTTTCTTAAAATAAATCAGATCCAAACATTGAGTCATTCTAACATATCATGTTTTTAATTTCAAAATATACAAGAGAGGAAGGGAAACCAAAAAAGATCAAATAAACCATGAAGGAGTCAGAAGAAAAAAGAAATGATACAAACAGATTAAAGAGGTAATAGAAAGAACAGATGAAGGGAAATGAGAGGTGTTATCTGTCCTTCTCTCTCTCTCTCTCTTCCTCAGTAAGATAATGAATGAAATAAGACTAGAGGATAAAAACAGACCATCTCTCTGCTCCCAGCCTCCAGTTTAACCTGATTGTCTGTTAACAGTTTTACTTTGCTTCATATTCATCAGGAAACGTAAACAGGCCATTAAACGTGCCCAACAATAACCAGACTTAAAAGTTCATTAACAGACTGAGAGTCAGCAGAGTGTAGAAAAGTGCCAGAGATTATACACAGGCAGGCATTTATTGGCATTAAAATTGCATGAAAGTAATGGAAACCAAAATCGATGTTTAATTGTGCAGATCAGTATCAATGGCTCGGGAAATTAGCATGAAAACAATTCTTTTTTTCTACTGTCTTTTCTTGTTCAGCTATTATATACTGAAAAGTCCAACAAACACACAGTTTCAGGTGGAAACGTTATTACCCACTCCTCACGTTTAAAGGTACAGGTTTTAACTAAATCTGCTGAATACGCCACTATTCAAACTCATTTACTTTTTGATCATTAAATTTAGTTACGTCATTAAATTATCTGTTCTTAATGGAAGTTGTTAGAGGACTATCTCTGCAAACAAATAAGAACTTAATGTCTTCACTCTGGTTTCCTTTAGCCAGAAGATATTCTTGAATTAAACATGTTTATAGAATTATCATTTACATTTTTTTATTTGCATTAGCTGAAATAAATGGAGGTCATTAAGGTGTGAGGTTATTTCAGCTGTATTATATAAAATGTACATTCACACATACAGGATTAACTTGCCTTGAGTCCCAGATATGAACATTTTGATTACAAAATGAACTGCTTGAACAGTGACATTATCTACCTACACCTAAAAACTACAGTTTTTTTCACACTCCTCACTCAGCCTCCCTTGAAAGGTCTACTCCAGGGTCCTGGAGAGGAGGGTCTGGTTGAGAGTTAAACTTTGAATTGAGGAGGAGCGATGTGGTTTCGTTTCCATCCTGGTAGTGGAACTGTGGACCAGTTCTTTACCCTTTCTAGGGTGATGGGGTACTCTGTACACATGTAGAACATGTGAACCTGCTTATTAGAAATGTAGTTTGTGAGGTGTAAAAGTGTAGGCACCCCTGATTTACAAGCTCTTATGCCGTAACCAATTCAACAAAAACATGATCCAAACAACTTTTCATCTGAACATTGATGCTGTCCATGATGCTGTAATATGTCTGTTTTCTCTCATCTCTACCAGAGTGTTAACCTCCACTGTCCGTCGGCCTGCTGCATGTTGCTGAAATCACTGATAGGATGAGTCAAACTTCTGTCTCGTGTTCAAAAACTCCAATTATATTGTGGACTTGTGCACAGCGATATCCGAAGTCCAACACTTTGTTTTGCAGCAGCCAGCAGTACACACCTGTTACCATTGTGCCTATGGGGCTCAGCACTGCCCCCTATCAGTGTGGCATGGTACTTTTTGCCTCACCCTGTGCATTTTCACTGCATGTAATCAAACATGTATATTGGTGATATAAAGAGAGACAGCAATGATCACATGTCTGCATCAGCCTCGGCTCACCTGAATATTTGAACAGGAAATGAACAAATTCAGCGATTTTGACCGTAAAATGTACAGAAAAGACATTTATAGAAGAAATGTATTTTTTCTTATCATTTTTAGAATGTTACTTGTCATGGGCTCTGCCTCACCTGCACATCACTGACCATGCTCTATCCTGTACCTGATTCTCCACCATCACGATAATTTTGAGCGTGCTCAAGACAAGCGTTGATCTATCACACTCTGTCACCCATAAAGGAGACCCCACTGCATTCCTAATACATGCCTGAAGTCCTTATCAAGATCATTTAAAGACCAATTAAGACATGGCTGGATTTTTACATCATACCAAGGTTTACATCCAGTGGGAAATAAGTATTATATAAAATAAAACACACGGATTGGTCTGAACCCAAAGTGGCACACTAGAAACTGATTTAGGGGACCTGACTCCCTCCATGGGGGCTGATGTGTTGACTCCTTTAGACAGTCCTTAGAGAGGAGACATGAGAGTACAGAGGTGTGGATTACAGAAAGGCTCAGGGAAATTACATTTTGATTTACAGCTTTAATTAGAGGCACACTACAGTCACATGGCAAGGGGGTTGTGATCTGATGAAAGATCCAATCAGAACCTTTGATTTCTCTGTTGGACTCAGATTAATGAAACGGTTAATAAGTCAGGCACAACCAGGAGCTGATGGCCTCTTTACTAACATGCATTTGTGTGCTTTTGAATAAAATCCAGCAGCTGTTTTTTCTCTCTTGTGAACACACACACACATGTGCGCGCACACACACACACACACACACACACACAACAGCAGTTTGGGATAGTTTTTCTTCTGTGAGCTGCTTTACACAACAAAGGAGGGTACAGTCAGCAACACTCACCTGCAAACACAAGCACATTTTTTTATAACCTGGCACAGTTAAGGGTATAAAAGCTGAAGAGATGGCAAACGAACAGGAGACAGACTGTTTAGTTAAGCAACACACACTCAGTCCCACATTATGTAGATAAGGCCTCATTAAGGATTTGAGTATAACTCTAGACCATAAAAGCAAAACATGTCAAATTTACAGTTTTAATTAGGTTTTTTTTTTGTCTTCTTGTCATTCTCTTTCATTTTTACCTGATGTATTTAAGAGCAACATGAAATGACATTATTGTTCTCTGCATTGTTGCTGCAGACATAAACAAACAAACTGGAAGAAAAAAATGAAAACAGTAAGAAACCTGAAAACCTGCCTTCCCCGAGGGATAAGAGCAGATAATGACCAATTCAAGCCGACATGGGTTTGGAGAAAAGAGACGTCCGAGGAAGAGAAAGAGACAGACAGGCGGAAGATAATGGGACGGGAAGGAGGAAGAGAAAGACACTGAAAGAGGAAAGCACAGAAAGACTCATTTAAAAGAAGGAAAGAGCAATGCACTGGATAGTAAAATGGGTTTGTCACAAACAAGAGCAGCTGATTTCTGCCAGGAAAAAAGGAAAAATGATTTCTAAAATGAAGGATAAACAGTTATCTTTCCTTTTATCCTTGGAGCGCCTCGTTGTCTCTGATGTCTGTTTTTGTTGCTGTTGGCTTGGTTACTAGATCTGCTGTCCCTACACACCTGGCTACAATCAGCCCAGTTCTCTCAGTTCATCCACCACGGCTGTACAACCATTTACTGCTAAAGAAACCTCTGAGAATGATCTCTTCATTTTTTAAAGCAAAACAATCTGACATGTTCATTGAGTAAAATAGTTTAGTTGTAAAACGTGTCTTTTATATCTAGAGTAGTTGCAGGTCTTCATCACCTTTCACATTTACACATTTTGTTCTTTAAACAGCATGACTTTGTGTTGTTATTCCTGTGTAATGTTTGCTCCATCGTGAGTGTGAGTTGTTTTTTCTGAGTTCTGCATCTGATCTGTCCTCTTCAGAGACACAGCCTCGTCTTTCAGATGGACCAGGAGCATTAAGGTGAACTCTGTTTCAGCTGATCAATACTTGGAGTGCACTGAAACTCAAACTGATGTGGAACTTTGATTTTTCTTGACTCCCAATGTCGCTTTGGCAGCAGACCATCTTTGCAGACCGTCTACAGACATACAAATTCTGGGAGTTTAAAACACAGACTAATCATTGTACTTGTATGTGAGCAAATCTAAAGATCAGCAATGATCCATGTGTTCTAATGCAGATGATAACACACTGGTTTATATAGAAATATGTTTTTAAAAAAATACCAATCATTGTTTTAGTGTTTTCACTATGAACACTTTTTCTATTAAAGATTTCCCTTTTAGCTTTAGTGTATTTTGATCTCCAGCAGAATACATACGCTTTGACTCAACTTTACAATTTATTACGAAAATAACAAAACTGCTTCACGCTACTTGACACATGCAATACTGTCATGTGTTTTATTATTTTACTGGGCAGAATCAGTCCCCTTTATTTCAGAGGTTGTGTCGCTACTTGTGAATAATAGAGATGTATAGATCCAATCACGTGATCGGAAATCGGGCCCGATCACGTGATTTCAGACTCGATCAGATTCAGATGTTACCTCTCAATCTGGACTATGATATATGTGTATGTCCTCATTATTTATATGTATAGTTATGCAGTGGCACAGAGTTAGACCACTTGACTCCACACAGAAACAGCAACACAAGTGGCATGACATCACTTTGGTGCAGAGACGCTATTGGTTAAACAACGGACGTGTAGAACACAGACGCAGCTTGAAGTGGAAAGCGGATCTATTTCTTCGCTCTTCTTTATTCTTTTTTTATGTATTAGAGAAGTATCTGATCAGGACGCGGTATCAGTAGATGCTCAGAATCGAATGACGAAAAAACCCTGATCTGGACATCCCTAGTGAATAAATTCAACTATTTTACCAACTTCTTGTGTCGATTCATTTTTTGTGTGTGTCTCTTAGAAAACTGATATCTAAAATGTATGTAATTATTCTCAATGGTTTATCTGTCTCTTCTTTTAATTGGTACTAAGGACAGCTGAAGAAACATGTGAAAACTTCTGGCTGCTCCCAGTTATTCCTGCAGTATAACACAAACACATTCCACAAACCATATTTGTAATGCTGGAGTTTAAATATTTGCATTGATTTTAGCAATAACTGTTTCATAACTTTACCAAAACTAAAACCTTAAAGAAAACCTACAAAGGTTCCGCAGTCCAGCAGCGCTTTGAGAGAACTGTAGTCTGAGGCTGGAAATACGACTTTGATTGCACCACTCTGCTTGAGTTTTATTTCATCACTGTTCTATTTTTGCTCAGTCAGCCACAAATGAATAACAACCCACTGAACCTTGGTGTTGAGGGGCACAAAGCATGATGGCACCTTTAAAAAACACATCAGTGGTTTGGTTGTTATGTTGGTTCATGTGGTTGTTTAGATAAAGTTTCATGGAAAGCCATTGTTGACCCAACCCCCACTTTAAATATACACAAAACAGAAAATCTGACCAATAAGGAATGCTGTGAATAAGCTGTCCCTGTTTCATCTGCTTCCACTTTGCATTCCTCTATCTTTTTCAGCGTTTGAGTGATGAGAGATGTAACAGCTGTATGGAAAAACACACACAAGCAGAAAACTGCAGACAGACAGGAGAAACGGACTGTGATTGATAATGTTTGACTTGCACACGTTTGAGCCAAATATCTCTGTGCTCCTTTCACGTCTCATTTCATTACTGGCTGAGATATTTGTCATGATGACAAAACAGCTGTGGTGGCCCTTATACAATTTCTGCTACTATGAAGAAAAATACATTTTGAAAAGTGTTAATGCTTTTTAGACGGTTGAGGATGAATCTGAGATCTACTTTCCTGCTTTTGCACTGTGGAAAAAATCACAGAACAAAGGGACAGAGGATCAAACGTGCAGCTATGAATAGAGAGTACTGACATACAGACATAACATCAGGATGTTTGCTCAGTGTCTGGTAACCTGTTGATGGCCAGACACCAGAAAACTTTACGGAAGTCCACTGCTGTTAATAACATATTTGGCAATGTGTTATTTAGAAGACAGTGATCTAGATACGTCACCACATTTATCTTGTAAACAACAAACAAAGATGCATTTTTTTTTCTTAAAAACCAGAAAGAAATGTCATTATTTTTGACTGATGATTCACAGTTTTCACCAAATAGTCGCTAACTTTGCAACTTGCCTTGCAGCAGTCAGTGAACTAACATGTTGTTTATTTGAGGATGTTGAACATCCATTAATCATCCTGCTGATGTGAGGTAATCAGTTAATAAATCATGAAATCAAAGGATAAAGCTACAACAAAATATATTTATGGTAGTGAATCATTGTTGGTTTGGGATCAGTTGGTGAGTTTGTTTACTTGTAACTTGTTCCTGTGATTGTTTACCACAGAGAAAACTGTAAGATGTGTCACTAAAAATCACATGGGACTATTCCGTCTGCTTATTGGTCAGGTGTGTCTGGGGAAGAAAGGGATGTGTTCTGATGCTGAGCGAGTCCACAACATGGAGACTCAACTACTGTCCAAATACCCTTGAGGAAACGTATCCCAGTGTTAATCCATATGAGCCCTTGGTTCAGTTTTAGCCTGCTAGTAGATATTGAAGTTGCAACATAAAGGAAATTCCCATCACTCTGAGTGCACACAGACTGAAGAGCTGCACATTTTATTCTCTACGGCTCTTAATTACACTCACAGCAGTCATTTTCAGTTATTTGTTCAGGGTTAGTTTAATTCCTGTGTTATTACCATGGTAAATATGTTTTAATCATTGTTTAAGTTGAGTTACACATTGAGCCTAATCACTTGTTTGTGACATTTATTAATATTTCAAGTGTGAACTTATAGTCTTGTTGTAGAAAGTTTCAACTTTAGGTTGTTGTCAGTTGATAGAAAGTTAAAACTGTGACCTTTTGTTTTGCAGTAGTTGATTTACGTATGTGCCTTTGTTTGAGAGATTTTCGAGCTTGAAATAATATTGTCCCAAAACTGTTACTTGACTCTTCATGAAGGTATTTGCATCAATTTGCAAAAAGGAAATATACTTTTAAAGTCAATATTGTGAATATTGTGTATGGATGAAAAGTCATTATTAAGCTTTTAATTCAGTCTTCCATAAATAAACTTTACTCTTTTGTTTTTTGTGGGTTTTTTTGCTACAGATTTCAAGAAAACAAGGACCAATGGAGGATCTGATATCGAACAATAAAGTTTTGCTAATTGAAGTGCCAGCAGAATGTCGGGCATTTGCAGGAACAGACCTTTGTATTTTATTTTAAGGAACAAAGACCTTTGCTATAGCAACAAAGTTGCTGATGGTTGTAACTTGTCTTACAGAGAGAAATAAATCAGAATGCTCTTTAAAGTCTGAACTCAGCCTGTACAGCAGGGCTGTGACGCAAAAAAAAGAGAGACCTGAAAATGAAAAGTGGCTTTCCTTAACAAGTCAGAGATTCTGTTCAGGATTTATTGATGATCAGGGGAAAACATTGTGCTGGTGTTAATCTCAAGGCTGTCCATTCCTTTTCTAATAATAATAATATGGCCTCACACCATTACAGATTACATGAATTATTGTGTTGTTTGCACATTATATTTGTGTACTAACTCATATCTGGGGCAGTGCATCTGTTTCACCTTTAAGAGACCTAACAGTATATGGTTTTATGGATAATTCCAGCAGCCAGCAGTGAGTCAGTAACTCTTTTACAGCAGCCCATCGGAAGCTAGTTCTTCTTCCAGCTGAATCATCTCTCATCTATCAGACACTGCCTGCAGACGGCTGTGTTACACAGCAGCACAAAGGCACAAGGGAGGAGTGTTGAAGGTGAGAGCAGAGGAAGGGAATTAGATAAAGCAAAGGTCAAAGCAGGACAAGCCAAACACTTCACTTTCTTCTTTTATGTTTTGAAGGGAATTCCTGCTTCCTCTCTGCAGAGTTCTGCAATATGACTGTCAGGACCAAAACAGCAACAGTATTAAAGTAATTTGAGCGATAAACACAGCTTCAGTGTTCTTATGTGTCGTTCCCATACAGCACAAGGACATAGATGGTGTCAGTGTTTATCCTTTTAGAGGTAAAAGTGTTGCTCTGCCGCTTGAACCTATCTGACATTTAAACCTTTGAGTATACAGTATTTGAATGTGTTTGTGTGTGAGTGAAAAAAGTACGACCTGCACTAAAAGATTAGTGCTATCAGTTCATTAAAAAAATCACATTTAATTTCAACCAATGTTTGCTTTGTTTTATTGAATCTTTGCTGAAAGAGCTGAATGGTTGTTTTAAGGTTTTCTCCTTCACATGATGCACAAATGGAGCAGAACTCTAAGGTTGGAAATCTGTGTAGGAAGATAATGTTTCTTGTTCTTGCTATGTTGAGACTTTTTTCCTTCATCATTTGAGCAAAATCAAGCTTTAGTTTTAGTAGATCTCATCCTTCTGAGGCTGTTCACTGTGATTTTATAATTTATTAAATTTTGTTTGCATCATGCTTGTGAAAATGTTCAGATGTTCACTAATTAAACTTTCCAAAAGCCACGTTCTTTACCAAGCATTTGATTACAATTATTGGAGTTTCCCTTTTTTCCTACCCTACATCCTCACCCTAATGGTAGCTTGAACTTTGACCCCAAAATTTTGTGCTGCTTTTCTTTGTTCAAAATACGAAAGATCAGACCATACCTGACACAATATGCCACCCAGCTCCTTGTGCAAATTTATGGTCATCCCCCACCTTGACTACTGCAATTCCCTTGTAACTGGTCTTCCAGCCTGCACTGTGAAACCTCTACAAATGATTCAGAATGCAGCAGCGTGTTTGGTCTTCAATCAGCCTTAAAGAGCACGTCACCCCTCTGTTCATTGAGCTCCATTGGCTACCTTTAGCTGCCCGCATCAAAATCAAGTCACTAACACTAACAAACAGGGTCCTGAAAGGACTTGGATTCCCTGGCTAAGGCTTATATCACGGCTTGGTCACTCAGGTCATCAAAGGACTGTCAGCTAGCAGTGCCTACACTATGCTCAGGACAGTCCAGACTCTTCTCATGTGTTGTTCCACGATGGTGGAATGACCTACCAAGTGCTACTAGAGAAGGGTCTCCCTGTCCATCTTCAAGAAACTGCTGAAGACCCAGTTTTTCAGAGAACATCTTCTAGACTAGCACCTAGCACTTCACTCTATCCTATGTTCTTTTTTCCCTCACAATCACCTTAGAGACGTGTTCGACCATCTAGTTTGTTTAGTGTTAATGTCAGGGTTAGTTTGTTAGCCTCAGAGTAAATTCTTGATTACAATACCATTTGTAAGTCACTTTGGATAAAAGTGTCTGCTAAATACATAAACATAAACACAAATTATTCTCTTTACCAGAAAAATCTGAAGGACAATGACTGACCTTTGATACTGATTCATATGTGCTTGTTTAGCTAATAATATTTCCTGTAAAGTCATTGTTGACCCATCACAAATTGGAATTTACACAATATACTGTATTTCAGAAAGAAAAAAAACATTATTCCTAACATGGTGGTGGTATTTGTGATGGTCTGGGGCTGTGTTGCTGCTTTAGGACCTAGATGACTTGCAGTAATAGATGAAACCACAAATTATTCTCTTTACCAAAAAATTCTGAAGGAATCACCTATCTTTGACCTTAAACAATGGTTATTTATGTGTATAAACATTTTAATATAGGCCTATCTTTTTTTTAGGGCTGTCAAAGTTAACGCGTTATTAACTAGTTAACACAAAGCCCCCTATAACTGCGTTATTTTTTTAAACGCGTGATTAACGTGCAGGCTTCTGTAGTTTTGCTTTGCGGACATATGAACGCACAGGTCTAGCAACACGTGCAGCTGCTGCAGAGAGCCCTCCTCCCCGTCAGAGAAACTATAAAGTTTTCAGCGGAGACAACACAGTCCTACATCCTGTAAACTTTCTGTAAGCATCACCAGTAACGGGCTGGTGATCGGGAGAACCGAGAAATCTCCTGGTGTCCTTTCTGCTAAACCTGACCCGCTCTGTGATTATATTGACAATCAGGACGTTTCTAATAAATAAATAAACAATCTGTCATGGCTCCTCAGGCGTCTGTCCTCCATTAAGCTGCAAAACGCAGCAAAGCTGGGTCAAAGACACCTGCTCCTCTCTGTGTGTCAGTCTGTGAGCGCTGCTGACCCCCCTTCCAGTCCGCCGGCTCGCACGCGCATCACAGGGGAACGGAGCAGAAAGGGAGAGACCTAAAAAACTAACTTTATAAAACTAAAGTTTTAAGTTGTAACAAAGGATATTGTAGTGTTAGAATATGGTCAAATACAAACCAAATTAAATGATATTGAAATGATCTTTGAAATCCCTGTTTTATATTAATGTATTTAATTGAGATTAAGAACATTTGTTGAGCATTCTGAAAAGCATTAGGTTTTGCAAATGACACTCAGCCTGTCAGAAAAAGTCCACCTTTAGACATTTTGAGTTAATTAGGATGATTCAAAGGTCCTATGTGATGTGATGAGTAGAACTAATTCTATAGGAGAGAAACCATTTGATATTAAGGCTGATTCAACCTGTCAGAGTCAGAATGGATGCTACATATTATTTCTTGTATCACATCTTAGCAAGTGAAGTGAATGGTAAACAGCCTGTATTTAAATTAAAAGAATATTTGAAATAAGAAAAAATAAATTTAGGTCAGTTGAGAACATGTTAAAAAATTTGCGATTAATTGCAAGTTAACTCAGGACACTCAAGCGATTAATCGCGATTAAAAAATTAATCGATTGACAGCCCTAGTATTTTTATATATACTTGTTAACATTTAACAGATACTCCCATAACTACCGTAAAGTAGATGCATTTTGCACATGCGCATTACTGATCGGGCTGCCCTGGGTGCTCATTTAAAAAACTTGCTTACGCACAAAATTTGCCAAAAAGTTGCGTAGGTCACTTTTTACGCAAAATTTGGGATTTATAAAAGAAAACGTAACGGAAAAATGTGCGCAACTCTAAGCAAACTTTAGACCTTGCGTAAGCACGTGTTGGAGACGTGAAACCAGTCAGAGCAGCTGGTGAGATGGAAAAATGTTGAATTTATGACACAATTAAAGACTTGTAGACCCTCGCGCACACAGAACCAACAATCCGTCTCTAAAAAGAATAAAAATTTAAATCTGAATGAAAATATGTCGCATTTTTGAAAAATATCCCATTCTGTTTATCCAGTCGTCTTCAGATTATATAACAAACTGCACTTATTGGAGCATTAATTGTGATTTCTGAGACTTAGGAATCCTGCAGTGACACTTGTGCGTAATGCGCTGGATGCGCTGCAGCTCAGCCAGTAGTCAGACTCCGGATGAATGGGAGAGAGTTTTTAGAGATTTCTAGATAATGACTGGACGATCGATCAGCTGATAGATTCATTAGAGCATCCTATGGATCAACTGGGTCCAGTATTAGATCAACAGAACCATCGGAACCAGTAAAACCCGGTGTCACCGGCCGTTCTCGGGTTTCAACCAGCGATTGTTTTATCCAGCAGGTTGACTGTTTAATAGGATGAACAGCATGACGTGTCTTCCCCTTTGGATTAAATGAAATGTTGTCATTAAACGTTTCTTAGATCTTCACGATCTCTCTGTCAGACTGACAGCAGGCGCGCTGCAGGGAGACGTCTCTCGGAGCACTTCCGTGTTCGTAATTCGTCACATTTCACCACCTAATAAAACATTTTTCCGTCCATCCACTTCACCACAAGCACCTCGAGTTTCAGCCTCTGTAAAATTACGCTTCCTAAACCTCTCCGTTGTCACGATTTACTGTTAAAAGCCAGAAACCCACCGGTTTATGCATATGCAATTATTCATGAGGTACTTAGCATTGACCGTATATGGCNTAACGCGTTATTAACTAGTTAACACAAAGCCCCCTATAACTGCGTTATTTTTTTAAACGCGTGATTAACGTGCAGGCTTCTGTAGTTTTGCTTTGCGGACATATGAACGCACAGGTCTAGCAACACGTGCAGCTGCTGCAGAGAGCCCTCCTCCCCGTCAGAGAAACTATAAAGTTTTCAGCGGAGACAACACAGTCCTACATCCTGTAAACTTTCTGTAAGCATCACCAGTAACGGGCTGGTGATCGGGAGAACCGAGAAATCTCCTGGTGTCCTTTCTGCTAAACCTGACCCGCTCTGTGATTATATTGACAATCAGGACGTTTCTAATAAATAAATAAACAATCTGTCATGGCTCCTCAGGCGTCTGTCCTCCATTAAGCTGCAAAACGCAGCAAAGCTGGGTCAAAGACACCTGCTCCTCTCTGTGTGTCAGTCTGTGAGCGCTGCTGACCCCCCTTCCAGTCCGCCGGCTCGCACGCGCATCACAGGGGAACGGAGCAGAAAGGGAGAGACCTAAAAAACTAACTTTATAAAACTAAAGTTTTAAGTTGTAACAAAGGATATTGTTGTGTTAGAATATGGTCAAATACAAACCAAATTAAATGATATTGAAATGATCTTTGAAATCCCTGTTTTATATTAATGTATTTAATTGAGATTAAGAACATTTGTTGAGCATTCTGAAAAGCATTAGGTTTTGCAAATGACACTCAGCCTGTCAGAAAAAGTCCACCTTTAGACATTTTGAGTTAATTAGGATGATTCAAAGGTCCTATGTGATGTGATGAGTAGAACTAATTCTATAGGAGAGAAACCATTTGATATTAAGGCTGATTCAACCTGTCAGAGTCAGAATGGATGCTACATATTATTTCTTGTATCACATCTTAGCAAGTGAAGTGAATGGTAAACAGCCTGTATTTAAATTTAAAAAATATTTGAAATAAGAAAAAATAAATTTAGGTCAGTTGAGAACATGTTAAAAAATTTGCGATTAATTGCAAGTTAACTCAGGACACTCAAGCGATTAATCGCGATTAAAAAATTAATCGATTGACAGCCCTAGTATTTTTATATATACTTGTTAACATTTAACAGATACTCCCATAACTACCGTAAAGTAGATGCATTTTGCACATGCGCATTACTGATCGGGCTGCCCTGGGTGCTCATTTAAAAAACTTGCTTACGCACAAAATTTGCCAAAAAGTTGCGTAGGTCACTTTTTACGCAAAATTTGGGATTTATAAAAGAAAACGTAACGGAAAAATGTGCGCAACTCTAAGCAAACTTTAGACCTTGCGTAAGCACGTGTTGGAGACGTGAAACCAGTCAGAGCAGCTGGTGAGATGGAAAAATGTTGAATTTATGACACAATTAAAGACTTGTAGACCCTCGCGCACACAGAACCAACAATCCGTCTCTAAAAAGAATAAAAATTTAAATCTGAATGAAAATATGTCGCATTTTTGAAAAATATCCCATTCTGTTTATCCAGTCGTCTTCAGATTATATAACAAACTGCACTTATTGGAGCATTAATTGTGATTTCTGAGACTTAGGAATCCTGCAGTGACACTTGTGCGTAATGCGCTGGATGCGCTGCAGCTCAGCCAGTAGTCAGACTCCGGATGAATGGGAGAGAGTTTTTAGAGATTTCTAGATAATGACTGGACGATCGATCAGCTGATAGATTCATTAGAGCATCCTATGGATCAACTGGGTCCAGTATTAGATCAACAGAACCATCGGAACCAGTAAAACCCGGTGTCACCGGCCGTTCTCGGGTTTCAACCAGCGATTGTTTTATCCAGCAGGTTGACTGTTTAATAGGATGAACAGCATGACGTGTCTTCCCCTTTGGATTAAATGAAATGTTGTCATTAAACGTTTCTTAGATCTTCACGATCTCTCTGTCAGACTGACAGCAGGCGCGCTGCAGGGAGACGTCTCTCGGAGCACTTCCGTGTTCGTAATTCGTCACATTTCACCACCTAATAAAACATTTTTCCGTCCATCCACTTCACCACAAGCACCTCGAGTTTCAGCCTCTGTAAAATTACGCTTCCTAAACCTCTCCGTTGTCACGATTTACTGTTAAAAGCCAGAAACCCACCGGTTTATGCATATGCAATTATTCATGAGGTACTTAGCATTGACCGTATATGGCAGAATGTGGGTGTGTAGGAGGAGGGTTCTGACCCAAAAACAGCTGAGCACAGTTCTAGGTCTGAGAGCGATTTATAAAGCAGAATTGCGTGGATCTGTGCGTCCGCAGGGTTTTATAAATCGGAAATGGAATTTGCGTAACAGAAATTGTTTGGCTGAGCTTAAGCAAGTTTTAGTAAGGATTCTACGCAAAGCTTTATAAATGAGCACCCTGATCCGTAATTCCCTTTTTGTTTTGTCGTTGACATTATATGAAACGTTTCATTGTTGTAAACATTTTAACGAATACTTATTATTGTTAACATCTTAACTGTTACTTTGAGCCGTAACTACCGTAAAATCCTTCACCTTTCAGTGCTCTTGTCACCATCAAGTCAAAAGCACGCAACGAGCTTGGTGAGCACAGTGACTTTTGTTTGGCTGTGACCAACACCATGCCCGACATCCCATCCCAAAATAATCTGTTTAGAAAAATGCTCTCTTTTTAGTTTTGTTATTTGTAATTATTTTGGTTAAAAAATCAAAGCATATTAAAAAGTGCTTAAACTATTTTATGGTTTCTTACTGGAAGTGGGGGGGGGGGGGGGGGGGGGGGGGGGGGGGGGGGCAAATAATTGACAGGTAAAACAGGGGTCCCTTGGGGAAAAAGGTTGGGAGCCACTGATTTACAATACTCGCTAAATAAATTCACATATTCAAGGCCTGTGTGTATAGGATTTTTATACGTTACCATACATATTTGCTAGCAAACATTAGCTTGTGTTTCACAATCTAACGTTAGCTAGCTAGTAAAAAAGCTAGTATAATTGTTGATGTGCAGTTGGAGGAGCACTTTTTTGATACACAAGTAAGTACTTACAATAACCAAAACCCACACCTATGCATGGGAGGAGTGGACCTGCATGACCAGTCTGTTAGCCACTACAGAGTCAACATCCGTTCCAATAAGTGGTGGTGGCCATGCTTTAGCTGGGCCCTGAACAGTGCCATGGTGAACAGCTGGTGCTATTACAGGTACACAAGGCTGTATGTTATTTAACGATATCACAATCGAGTTTGTGAGGTTTGACTCAAGGTCGTCACTAGTGCTTTTTGGTCGGCAAGAGAAACAGTGGCGATGTACATCACATCAAGTGTGTTATTGCTTTTACAGAGCATTCTACATATGGGGCGCGACACTGTAGAAAGGATGCTATTGATGATTCATCAATATCATCATATGTAAACAAAAACATGGCACATTCATGCATCTATCATGCTTGTTTTGTCATTGACTTAGGTCCTGAAAAACCGGGCAGATGGATCTCGTCTCCTTCCAGAGGCTGGTAGCCCAGACCCTATTCCTGCGCCATGGAACAAAGCCAGGCAAGGCAGATGATCTTCAATGGTAGTGGTGATAACTGATGCCACCAGCTTTGATAGTTTGCTACCAGACTTGTGCAGACATGCTTCAGAATTATTGCTTTCTCTCGAAGTCACAGCATTCAGTCGTTTGTGACAGCATTCTACAACAGATGTGGATTCGACACAACACGACCTTGGGGGTCGGGGGTGTGGTGTTACCATCCTAACAAGAAATACTAACACCTGTCAGAACCTCCCAGGCCGGAGTCACAAACCCACCCAACATTCACCAGGCCAGATGAAATCTGAGCTCATTGATGTTTGATAAAGTTAGCAGGTTGAATATTGTCCAATCAAACATTTTTAACTTTTTTTTTTTTTTTTGCCAAATGCCAAATGCCATCACGCAAGATCAAAGCGAAATGATGATGACCCAACCCAGTGTCAGTGGACTCGCTGATCTGGTTTTATGGACCGGGCAGATCAAATAATGAATTTTTAAAAGTCTGGACTGTCTCTGCTCCACCAGGAAACGCTTGGGTTCACCAGAGCGCCGGTCCTGGTTGACGCGGAGCCAAGTTTATGCAGTGAGTCTGCGACCTAATCTGATATTAATGATCTGGCAATTTTAATGACATCATTTATGAGACATTATACATTTTTAGATACTTTTAATATTTTATCGACAATTTATTAAGTGTAACTACTCCACACAAACGTTACACACATATATGTTTTTAGATGTTCTAAGAAAAAATGTTTGTTGAGGTTTTGAGTATAAAAAAAAGGGAATAAAGAAACCAGTTCAAAATGTTCCTTGGTTTGAATTTTATACAGGGGGAACCTGAGGCTCCACCATATTATTAATTATTCTTATTATTTTTATGACTATATTATTATTTTATTGATATTATTACTATATCTTTATCATTATTATTAGGTGACATTTGACAAACTGACAAGTTGTGTGACTACTGGCAACAATTGTTGCCAGCCATAAAAATGCCATTTTCTTCCAAACAAAGTACAAAATGGAAAAAAATAAATATATAACATGATTCAAAGGGACTCAACTGATAAAATGATATGCCTTACAACTCTTAAAAACTCTGAGCACAAATAGGTTAATGGCAAAATTCACAACTGGAGTTTTATCTATGAATTGTCTAATACATGTCTTAGTTCTGTCATGTATTCCTGTCTGTCTAGTCATGGTTTAGTTCTGTCCTTGTTCATAGTTTGGTCTTCTGTTTTTAGTTCATGTTTAGCCTGTTTTGTCATGTCCTCTTTTGTCAGTTCATCTGTTTTGTTTAGGTCCTGTTCTGTTCTGCTAAGGTCTGTTCTTTTGTAGTCAAGTCAAGTCTAGTTTAGTCAAGTCATAGTCCGGTTCATGCTTTTTAGCTCATCTTTTGCAATAAACACTTCATTTTTGGATTTTACCCTTCACCTCCTGCTCCTGCTTCCACCCCCCATTGCACCATCGGGTCCGGCTCCCTGCCTATTGACAAATTCATTTAGAATTTTTCTTTAAACAGTCCTCCTCAACATGATGTTCACATGTTGATATCATGAGTCCAAGACCACACCTAACAATTTATCAACAGTACTTCAGCATTGCAAGGCGTCAATCAGGATGTTCGGAGACAGAAATGTCCACTGAGCTTAGAGGTCACAGAATATCATCAGCAGGTTGCAACAAAAATACAGAAAGACTGGAAGAGTCACAGAAAGTTATAGAAGTGGATGTCCTTTGGCCACATCCCACACTGATGACCTCTTTAGTGTGAACAGTGTGCTGCAAAACCAGATAATGAATGCCACACAACTCCAGACACATTTAAGGAAGTTAAGAGGCACCCAAGTGTCATATCAGACCATTGACAACGTTTATATCAAAATGGTCTGGTCAGGTGACCTGCAAGGTGTACCTGACCAGACCACCAGGCACAAGCGTCATTGTCTAGCATGCATTTACTCCGCACGAAGGACCAATTCATGCTGAGCAGAAATAATGGCCACCAACAATGTTTGAGACATCCAAGGAGAGCACTATGCATCAGTCACTGTTGTCACCAGACAAGCCTTTGGTGATGCTGGTGGTGTTACAGTGTGGGATGGTGTGTATAGTCAATACAGAACTGTCCTACACTTAGCGAATGACACTGTGACAAGCCAATACTACCCGGATAACATAAATAATCCAGTCATTGTTTCTGTGCATCAACAACACAGGACTAATGTCATCTTCATGGACAACGAGGCTCCAGCACATCAAGGTTGCATCATGCGGGAACAACTGCTGGAGACTGGAGTACCTCAACCTATGGGATCAGCTGAGTTGCCGTGTAGAGGTTAATAACTGTGTACCACAGAACCTCAATGAAATGAGTGTCACCCTTCAAAAAGAATGGGATGCCATGTCTCAGCAGATAATAAGTCGACTTGTGAACAACATGAGACAATGTGGTCAAGCTTTATATAATGATCAAGGTCACATAACAAGTTACATGTTAGGAAAGTTAGACAAGCTGACAAGTTAGATGACACTGACATCTTTTGTTGGCGTATACACACCACTGTTGTTGGCTTTTTTCAATAAATTGTTTAGGATGAGGAAATTAGCATTGCAAGCTTCTACTTAATGTCCTCATTTCATGATGTAATATCACTGTAATGTAAACTTTTTACATTATCCATAAAGTTCACCAGTAAGCCAATAATCCCTAACTTTTTTGTGAGTGGTGTATTTAAAAGCAAGATCTGGTTTTCTCTAGTTCTGCTAAGTAATGCTTGAATAACATCACCTTTGTTTTAAGTCACAGTGCATTAAGTCTGATTTAGTTTCACTTCTCATCATTATAAAGCCAAGCTCTTTTGGGGGAGTTTCAGAACAGAACTGGAGACACTGACTGTTTGTCACAGATAGGTTTTGCCTTTGGGTATGTACAGAGCTTTTATGTTGACTACTCATTTTATGCATTATTTTTATACTGGATACATTTTTATTTATGTTTTTGACAAATAGAAATATTTCTGCAATGTATAAAATTGTTAAAATATAGGTAAATATACTTTTAATAAACAAAATGTAATGAATAATGTGTGTATACATACTGAATTATTTATTTTGTCCTGATTGGATTGTTAGTGTCATCAGGAAAGAACAATAAAGATGGGGAAGAAACAAAGCAAATTGATACAGGAAGGCTATGAGATATCAAAGGAAGATGGAAATAATGTCATTGCCACAAAGGGAAATGATACATTTATTATAAAGATCATCAATAAGCAACAGGTAAGTTAAGACTTTAACTGCTCTAACATTATGTCAGATAATATGAATGTGACCATTAAAAAAAAGAAGCACAATAACAAATGCAATTGATATTTGACAAACTATATGAACAAAAAACTCTTAATTTAGTGAATTTAATATGTTTATCACTTTATACTAATGCATGATTGTTTTACCAGCTGTCCAAACATGCTGTTAAATCACTGACCTCAGAGATGAAAATCCTCAACGACATAAATCATCCTCATGTTGTGAATATAAAGAACTCTTTTCAAGGTATGTTTTGATGCAGATTTTTATTTCCAGGTTTTGATCAAATGCAATGTCTACACACAAAAATGTGACAGAGTTGTGTTTAAATCAATGGAGCGCAACCTTATTTTCAAAAACCTAGCTCAGCATCGCTCAGACCACCTTATTACTATTCTCAGTTCATCTTGGGATAAGTAACAACTGTAGTTAGCACTTTTGAAATGTAATCAGATCACGCTGAATAGATGCTAGCACCAGGTCTGAACAGAGCTTTTGTCTCACAATAACTTGCATAACTTCAAAAGGCTAAAAGTTCATCTTTGAATCCAGAAATAAGTATAAAAATAAACTATCTCTGTATTTTGATAGAAATCTTTTACATGGGAGTTAAAGCAATACTAACATATTTTTTTATTTCCTTCAAAAAGATGAAAATGAGATTTTCTATGTGGTGATGGATCATTGTCAGGGAGGAAGCCTTGCTGATAGGATAGAGAGAATTCCAAATTCTCTAAATCAAAATGAGGTATGGTGATGCAAAATGCATTTTAAGACCCATTTTAATGAAATGCTGAATGAAGAGTTTCTTGTCTCTTTTCCTTTTGCTTAATTTTTAAAAATTGTCATGTTTTCTAGGTTCTGAGCTTGGTTGCTGAGATTTGCATGGCTCTGAAAGTGATTCATGAAAAAGGTTTACGTCACAATGCTCTTACACCAAAGGTAGTATACAATGAAGATTTAGTTTCGTGAATTTGGTGAAGGCAGAGTAAACAAGGGATGAGAGGGGTTTGATAATAATTTGCCGTATTACAAATATATATATATATATATATGATGAACCATTAAACACAACATGCATCTACAACCAATGCCAATAAAGGCTAAAAAAAAACAATAAAATAAGTTCTTGTGAAAGGCCTGCATATTACCCACTGCCCTTCATTACCACTCATTTCTTGAGGATTACCATTTGTTGAGAAATGATGGAGTTATAGCTTTTTTATCAGATCTCTGAAATATCTATCTCTAAAATGTTTAAAATGTTGTCATACACACATGCTCACAGATACATAGACCAAAGGTAATACCAATACAATTAAATTTTTCATTTTATAACCTGCTCTAAAACAATGTAGACACAATCTCACAAAGTAATGCAAAAGGTTGTGTTCTGTAAAACTAAGTTTTAGCATCTTGTTAGTGAACTCTTACCTTTGTCCCTTACACTGAAAATCTTATGAGAAGCCTTTTGTCATGATATCAGTGGCTTCCATTCCTCTCCTGTGGTCAGGTCAGGTTTAGGTAACAAGTATTTGAGTAACAGTTGATGGTTGGAGTACAGATCAACTTGATATGGAATAAAACTTTTATGTTACAGCTTCTCCTTTTACATTTACAGTAGTATCATTTTTTTCCTACTGTGGAGGTCATGTTTTTCCACCCGTGGATCTCCAGTGTGCTTTATAATGTCTGCAGACTGGCACTTTTGAAATATACAAACAAAATGACTGAAATGGAAAAGATAATAGAGCAAAACTACAATGAAAACTAATTATACTTGCAATAAGCATGTAAAGGATTTCACCTTTTGATAATGAAAGAAATTTTTGCACTAATTATATTGAATATATTGAACAATGAAAGTGATTTATTATAGTATGATGTTTGATGTACAGTAATTGATCATAATATACAAAAATTATTCACTATTTTATACTGTCATGTGTTCATATGCTTACTTACGTTGTTTGTTTATTTTCTTTCTGTAGAACGTAATCATCACAAAATATGGACTTGTGTGCTTGAGTGGATTTGAAAACATCAGTGACCGGTATGACATGTTTTTATTTTTTTTTACTAACCCTAAAACCAAAGTGGCTGCCTGCCATATACAACACTATTTCACTTTAAAATCATTTTTGAATTAGTAGTTAATGCAATAATTGCAAGCAATGTTTACCTAGTATTTTTCCAAAGGGGGTATTTACAGCAAATGTTGAAAACTTTTTTGTCATAAAAGAAAAAAGCTGCAACATTTTTGTATATATTTTACCTGATTCAATATATAGTGAACTATGGAGCCCCTCTGGGGGAAAAGGGAAAGGATTTTTTCTTTTTGCAAGAGCCTGAAATAGGTTTGTGAGATTCTGATTTTGTTTTGCAAGATCCTGAGTTTGTTTTGCATAATCCTGAGTAGTATACACTACTAATATATATATATATATATATACACACACACACACACACACACACACACACACACACACACACACACACACACATACATACAGTACATACATACATACATACATACAATACAGTGCAGTAAAATAAAATAGTAAATAATAATATATATTTTTAATTACTGTGTTTGTTTTGTCCTTCCACAGTTCACAAGGTCCATTTAACATAACTTCAAATGCAAATGTAAATTACATGGCACCTGAACTCCTCACAGGAGGTACCTTTGATGAAAAAAGGTAAGGCATCTTTTATCAAATAATACATTTTACTCAAGACTGCATTCGAAAATTTACAATGTGCAATCTTTACATTTTAAATTCTTGTAGAAAAGCAAGAAGAAAATGTAGTGTTGTCATTTGTGCAGAGATTTGATCACTTAAGTTATGTTTTTTCTTTGGAAAACTGTACTCAACACAACACCCTGGGAGAAACCATCAGGAACTGGTGCATAGTTTTCTGTTTAAACATTCAGTTGAAAGGTAAAAATTAGTGGTGGGCATAGATTAATTTTTAAAATCTAGACTAATTTTGAAATTAATCTAGATTAAAATGGCTCATTTGAATTCTGCCAAAGGGTTCATAATACTGGTATGTGTGTGCATGAGCATGAGGCTGACGAATAGTGATGCTTCAAGTCTAGAGTTTAAGGTTAGTAACAACTGATCCAAAGACTGGATCAGCTGTTACTAACCTAACAAGAAATACTAAACCTGTCAGAACTTCCCTCAGAAACCCAGACCTGAGTCACAAACCAGAACCACCAGACCAGATGAGCTCTGAGCTCATTTTAACAACCTCTGATGGTTGATCAAGTTATCAGGATGAATTTTGTCTAATCAAATATTTTTAACACTAAAACTCATTGATCTGTCATCAGAGGTCTGTCTGCTTTAACTTTACAGCTGTTTTCTAAGGCTCACTCTGTTTTAATAGTTTTACTGTAGAAACCTTCTCATCTCCTGACAGTAAAGGATTAGATTTAGTTTACAGGTCACCTGATTAAAGCATCAACTCTTTTTACCACATCAAATAACTTCAAACTGATTTTTTTTCACCTGTCAAAAAGTGATTGTAACATCCAGTTTATCTGTAATGGATTAAATCTGCATTAAATGACTTTATTTCTCTAATGTTTATTTCACATTATCCCATAGGGCTCTTTCATCATGTTTTTGTTAAATAAAACCACTTTGGGGAGATTTAAACATTAATATGAGTCTCTGAAAACTAAAGACAAACCTCTGATAAAGTCATTGACAGATCGATGTGTTTTAGTGTTGATATTGTTTGATTTGTTGAATGTTAATCTGTAACTTATGCTGAAATACACATTTGAGCAGCGCGCGCTGCCACATTCACTTTATTAACGAGAGGTGCATACACAGCTGAGGCTGTCAGCCCAAATAGCTTGTCGGTTCACCAAAATGCCTGGAACCCAGACAGCCAGTCCAGACCTGGTTGATGACTTGGCCGGAGTTCTGCGTGAACTCTAGCAAGTTGTTGCCGTGGGTTCGTGAATCACTCGGCGCTCTGCCGAGTACTCCTCCAACCTGAATCAAGCTCCGAACCACACGGTCCAGTTCAGGAGGAAGGGGCACGGCTCCCGAGCGCGCCTCTTTTACCTCCATGGGTCCAGGTGAAAATCCTGGACCGGAACTGGTTCCCAGTGAAGGAGAAGACCAGAGCACTCACTCTTGGACTGGAAGGTCCCCTCAGGTGTCTGTTCTTCAGGTGACTCTCCATCTGTTGACTGGTCAGTCTCCTCAAAGTCTGGATCAAAATCTGTGCTGTCTTCCACTTCTGAGACATCCTCCTCTATCTCAGTGCTCTCCTCATCATGTCCAAAAACCTGGACCAGAACCTTTTCAACAGATAACTGCTTGGTCAGTTGCTAGAGAAAAAGGAGTGCAAGGCAAACAGCAAGCTGTATGGGGTCTGTGTGAAGAAGATACATTGATTAGTCTGGAAGGTGTGGTTCATGTGGGAGTTGGCACAAAAGCATGGGAAAGAGATGGGTTCACATAGCAGACACCTGTGTAGTGTGTTTGAAGATATGATGCATTGCTTTGAAAAGAAGGTGGTTCACGTTCAGTCTGAAATGAGTGAGTGAGTGAGTGAGTGAGTGAGTGAGTGAGTGAGTGAGTGAGTGAGTGAGTGAGTGAGTGAGTGAGTGAGTGAGTGAGTGAGTGAGTGAGTGAGTTGGGGTGGTGTGTATGGGAATGTTTTCTGTCTGGTGAATGAATATACATAGTCTGGATACCCATTCATTTCCTATGGCGGTCACTTTTGACACGTGTAACAAGTTTGACTAAAACACCCAAAATGCAATGAAAGAGGTGATCATCACTTTTATATGTTCAAGTGCATAGTGTGGAGGATATCATAAGACCTTGAGGCAATCTGATGTAAAACACAATATTTATGTTTTAAGTTGTAAATCGGTCAGATTTGACCTGAACACGACAGGAGGGTTATTTGGGTGAGGCAACTTATCACAATCTACAAAGGTTGATGTTACAACACAAACCCTTGGTTCTCCATGGAAGAACTCACACACAGAAGGGAATGTCTATAATTTTTCTTTATCTAGTTTTGGTAATTTATTTTGCAAAGCATTTAGCAAGGGCAGGCAACACAGCAGAGGTTAAGAAGTCACTCATCCTGATCTTTCCTATTTCTGAGAGCTGAGGCCTTCACACCAATTTAACTGTTTTTGGGTGCAGAACCTTGAATAGAACTCTTAATTGATGATCCAATCTTCAATTGCATCCTTTGAATCCTTTTTGAAGTTGGAATATAGAAAAAGAGCAGAACATCTTATTCAGAGATGGCTGCAACTTTTCGGTTTGACCACAAACCCAAGTCCTACTCTGTGCCTTCAGGGCTCCCTCTCCTTGGAGGAGGTCTTTTCAACATCAACATAGAAATCTGAAAGTGTTTCTGATGCGTGCCACGTTAATGGGGTGAAGGGCATGAACACTCCAAAATAAACTTGACACCCTCTCCTTGGAGTGGACACTGCCCAAAACCCTTACTGGTACGATGGTACAAAAGCAGTTCAGTCACAGCAGCTTCAGCGTCCAACTGGAGGCCATCAGCCTCAGATACAACCTGTAGGGAATAAAGATCTAGAACAGAAGATGATGGAGACCACCTCTGATGATGGCCCTGGTATCAACCAGACCCAGGACATCACCCCCTTGACTCTCCACTCCCCTGCACTGGTCACAAACCAGAGCACGATGACATGGTGACAGGTTCAGATATCCAGCAGGTCTGAACAATTTCTCCTGAGTGATGAACTTCGGCATGGGTAACGAGCCCTCGAGGCACGTCAGCACAACACATAAGCAATAGGACAACTGGTATCCTACTGAAGCAGCACAAACGTCCAGCAAGCAGCATCAGCAGAAAACTTTGCTCTTCTTTTCCAGTGACAGGTATTCATTTTTAATCAAGTCCAATTTAATCAGAGGCCGTCCTGCCCAGAGCCTCTGATTTGAGTCTTCATGGAGCTACCACAGCACAACCTGAGGCTAGGTGGACAAAGGAAGGTAGAGTTTGTTGTGTAAATGGTCAGATTTCTGGTAGGAATTGGTTTCAGCTGCTCCACTCCTTGGGTCCTTCGTCTTCCCCATCCACATATTGTCCATGGCGACCTGTGTTGAATCGACCACACCCATCACAGTCCTTCAGCACACATTGGATTTGTTTCTTTCAGACCCAAAACTGCAACTTCCCCAGCTCCTTTCATGTTGAGGCGGCACCAGAGTGTCTGATAGCTAGATGCAACTTCTGTACCACCCTGGACACGTACTCCTGCTGAACCACCCATCCTTTGGGTGTCTTGTCCCATTTCTCAAGTCCAACAATTACTATTTCTCTTTCCTCTGCCAGTTGTCATCTCGAGTCATTTGCCTATTCAAAGCCTCCGTATGCACATCTGGGTAGGGATGGATAACAAGCTTGGCTACAGGCCTCTTGTCTCAAAGAGTCGGTTGGATACTCTTTGGCTCAGCCACACGCCGTATGGTTCCTGTGAGGGTGTGACTGACAGCTATCATCAGTCACCAACGATTGTTTTCTTGAGCGCTCGGGCAAAATCCTCTTCTCTGCTGCATGCTTCTCCTTAGTGCTCAGGCAGACTCCTGTCTGCTGCACGCTCTTCTTAGCGCTCAGGCCAACACCCTGCTTTTCTTCAGCACTTGGGCCGACTCCTCCGTCGACTGCACTCTTTTCTAGTGGGGAAACTCCAATTGTTGCCCACCCACGGACGCCATTTTAATGGGGTGAAGGTCATGAACACTCCAATAAACTTGACACCATTTAATAGTGGAACATTGTTTTTAGACAGTAAAAACAACAGGGCTCAAAACTGTAACATGTCCCAGCTGCACCCCCAAATTACATCCATGTCCTCCACCAGGCACCACTGGACTGGCGGTGACCGACTCACAACACCGCCAGTCCAGCGGCGTACTACTGGTAACCAATGGTCATAAGCGCTGTGCTGGAATAGCGGTGGTCCGGTCCGGTTGTGCAGTTTGTGAAATGAGCTGCTCGTTTTAATTTACATTTCCTGTTGCAGTGTGGCTTAGATAAAGAGCGCTCTAAAAGGTGATGCTGGTGTCATAACATGGCCATCAGCTGTGCGTTTTCTGTCTCGGCATCACGCGTAGATCACGTGATCACTTCCTGAAAGTGTGGGGCTCTGACTCACAGAGCTGCTCAGTGATACACAAACACTGTCAGTAGACCAGATCAGCACACACACTGCTATAGAGGAAGAGCGCATGCAGAAATTGTCAAGTGATTAAAAATGCGATTAACGTGATTAAAAACCATAACGCGGTAACTATGGCTGTAATTATTTAATCGTAATTAATGTGCTAAACTGATACCCTTAGTGCTAATATGACCCTTTACACGGTTAATGAAAATCACTCAGCCCCATCTGCTGCTTGTGTCCAGAATACCGCGTTTGCAACTTCAGAGTATCCGGTCCGGTGCCCTGAAGTTTCACAAAGTCACTTATCTCGCGAGGGTTAGGCTAACACAATGTGGCTAGCTGATATGCTAGTGCCAGAGTGTTTTTAGCTCATGATTCCTGATTTTTTTCCATCTCTCCCTGCTTGCACAGTTGATTTCTTTGAATGAGTGATGAAACGCTCCAGTAGAAAGCAATGAAGGCTGAGGAGACATTTCAACAGTTAGATTTAAGTTTCTCTGAGCAGAGACAATGCTAACGTTTTTACGACAGTGATTTAAAATGAACACCAGGGGGTGCTAAAACATACCAAAACTGTTTAGTGTGGCGTTAACTTATGTTAATGTAATAAAATGGAATTACAGAAAATAACAATTGAATACATTAACAAAAAAAGGTGCAAGAAGGCATGGAAAGTCATGACAGTAACTGGAATTTTTGCAGTAATTACAATGCCTTTGTGAAAGTATTCATACCCCTTGAACTTTTCAAAATTTTTGCATATTACGACCACAAACTGAAATATCTTTTATTGAAATTTTATGTGATAGACCAACACAAACCAATGCATAAATGTGAAGTGAATGGAAAATAATACTTGGTGTTCAATATTTTTTTCTTCTCTTAGGTATTGCTAAATAATCTCCTACTAGTCTTAAGTCATCCACCAACTGCTTCTGGTATAACTATTACATTAAAAAATATTCCAAAACACCTTCAGATCCTTCACAAAGACAAAAATGGATAACAGCCTTAAACTTACCTTAAACATGCCAAACTAGATCTACTGTATATACCCCTTGTGACATTTCAGTTAAAAGTGTGCCTATGCAATATATCAGTAAACTTTAAAATGTTTATAAAAACATACAATTAGTGTTTTTCTACTTCTAAAGTTTTTCACATTCTTGTCCTACATGCATTGATTAAAACTATGATTTTTAATGCAACTTCTAACAACACTTTTCTTATAGAGACATTTGGTCATTGGGATGCATTCTCTTTGAGCTTTGTACAAAAAAGCAAGCGGTAAGTTACAACTGATTGAGTACAGCACTTGGAAACTGTATAGGCCAATTGGTTATATTTTTACATACGCAATACTGTTGCTTCACAGCTAGAACGTCATCGGTTTGAATTTGACGCTGAGGCCTTTCTGGGTGAAGCTTGAACCCTAATCTGCCTCCTAAAAATGCACTTCAGTAGATCAGATCGTCAACAATGGGTCAGATTGGTACTAATCAGTCAAAAAGGAAACCTGTAGCAGACAAATTCCTTTTGCACTCAAAAAACATTAAGATAAAAAACTGCTAAGAAATTATTGGGTTGAGAGACAAATTGGCTCATGTTTGTATTATTATTATTTATTTATTTTTTATTTTTATTTATTTTTTTGCTTTTGGATCGACAGTTATTCCTGATTCGTTTCATGTTAAAAAGCAACAAAAAAGAAAAGAATGAAGGACAATATATTTTTATGTGAAATTTGACAAGCAAACGAAAATAATAAAAATGGCAGAAAATTGCTGAAATGATTTAAGACAAGAAAACCTTAACCACATATGGTTAAAAAAATTTACACCGTAATATATATGGAAATACTTGTTTAGATGGCACATTGGTAAATATGCTGACCTGTAAAATTTTACAAACCACACATGGGAAACAGTTTGGTTGTCATTTGATACAGCTTACATTAGCTTAGAAAATATTTAGTTAATATTTAGTTAAATGACACTTAGGCATAGTGATTGCTTAATCTTTGTTTTCTACATCATAGATCATGAACAATATGTTAGTCACAGGCATAAAAATAATATCAAGTATTAAAACCAGAGCCTGACCTAACCTGGACCAGAGCCTGACCTAACCTGGAGGATGATGGCTCCATGTTAGAGAATTGTTTTCAGACTCTCAGCTCTTAACTTGATGAAAAGTTGATTATTCTTTTTATTTTATATCCTCATCCATGCAAAAAAGTTGATTATTCTTTTTATTTTATATCCTCATCCACGCAACATCTGTTCATGTGATTAGCCTAGCATTCATTACTCACCTCTCTGACTGCAGCACTCAGGGAATATTTGGACCACAGCCAATCAGAGGGAGGACAGGATCCGCCCGTGAGCCACTGGTTTCTGACCCGCGCTACCCGCGTGTCTCCAAAGCTGTAGTTCTTTTAATAAATCCACGTTGTNGACCTTTCTGCAGCTTTTGACACTGTTGATCACAGCACCTTAGTGAACAGACTCCGTGACCTGGTGGGGATCTCTGGAACAGTTTTAGACTGGTTCAGATCGTACCTCTCAAACAGAAGTTTCAGTGTCCATATAAACAACATCATGTCAGATACTACAGATCTGTTCTGTGGGGTACCCCAAGGCTCTGTTCTGGGTCCACTCCTGTTTTTACTATATCTCCATCCTCTTGGACAGATCATTAGTAGATGTCACAATGTCTCCTACCACCTTTATGCAGATGACATTCAGCTGTACTGCTCCTTCAAGGACTCAGAGTTCTACAAACTGTCTGAACTACTGGAGTGTCTGTCAGCTATTACTAACTGGTTAGAAAAGAACTTCCTTCAGTTAAACCCTGAAAAGACTGAATGTCTGATTGTTGCCCCTGATAGGATGGTCCCTCTGATCAGTCAACATATTGGACATTTAAGTTCTGCTGTAAAGTCAAACCTGAGGAATCTGGGTGTTATTTTCGACCAATCAATGTCTCTTGAAGGTCACTCAAAACAGCTGGTCAGAAACTGTTTTTATCATCTGAGAAATATTTCCAAACTGAGAAAGTTGGTGTCAAAACCTGAACTGGAAATGGTTCTTCATGCTTTTATCTCCTCCCGTCTAGATTACTGTAACACACTTTTCACATGTTTGAACCAAAAAGCCCTTGACCGCCTTCAGCTGGTCCAGAACTCTGCAGCGAGGCTCCTCACTGGAGCAAACAGGAAAGATCACATCACTCCTATTCTGAAGTCTCTGCACTGGTTACCTGTTAAATGTAGAGTTCATTTTAAAATCCTGACTCTAACTTTCAGGGCCCTACATGGTCAAGCTCCTGTTTATGTTACTGAACTGATAAAGCCGTACGCTCCAACCCGAGTCCTCAGGTCCACAGACCAGAATCTCCTAACAGTTCCAAGGACCAGATTTAAAAGTCGAGGTGATCGCTCCTTCCAGTCTGTTGCACCGCGACTTTGGAATGACCTTCCTTTAGTTTTACGCTGTATAGACAGTCTGGACTCCTTTAAAAAGCAGCTGAAGACCCAATTATTCAAAACTGCTTTTAAATAACTCTTTTATGTTCTCTTGTTGTTGTTTAATGATTTTGATTTGTAATGATATTTTGTTTGTTTTATTGATTTTATTTGTTTTATCATGTTTGATTCTGTTTTCTGTGAAGCACTTTGTGATTTTTTCTGTGAAAGGTGCTATATAAATAAACTTTACTTACTTACTTACTTACTAAAAATGTGCTTTCTTTGGCCATATCAAATTCAACATTTTGTTCTAATATTAATGTATTTCTTTTCAGTTTTTCTCAAAGAATGCAGTCAAGCTCATCCCAAAGATAACTAGTGGCACATGCCCAACTCTCCCAAACAACTTTTCACCTGAGCTTGATGATCTCTTGAGTTGTCTACTGAAAATAAATCCTCAAGAAAGACCATCAGCCAATGACATCCTGGCATCGCCCATTGTCTTAAGGTGTCTCATAACAAAGGTATGATATTTTCATGAGTACAATATTGAATTTACATATCCCATAACTCTTTTTTTATTAAAAATATTAGCTACACTGATTAAATTTTACTAATGTCTAGAAGTGATTTTAAACTTGATTCAAAGAATGACGATTACATACTAGATCAGAGTCTGACCTAAGCTGGACCAGAGCCTGACCTAACCTGGAGGATGATGGCTCCATGTTAGAGAATTGTTTTCAGACTCTCAGCTCTTAACTTGATGAAAAGTTGATTATTCTTTTTATTTTATATCCTCATCCATGCAAAAAAGTTGATTATTCTTTTTATTTTATATCCTCATCCACGCAACATCTGTTCATGTGATTAGCCTAGCATTCATTACTCACCTCTCTGACTGCAGCACTCAGGGAATATTTGGACCACAGCCAATCAGAGGGAGGACAGGATCCGCCCGTGAGCCACTGGTTTCTGACCCGCGCTACCCGCGTGTCTCCAAAGCTGTAGTTCTTTTAATAAATCCACGTTGTCAGTGCGATATCATCCTCGTCATTACACACCGATGATCTGACTACGGCTGCTGTTTTAGTTTAACTTTTGGAGCATCGCTGCTCTCATCCTACAGAGTTTACCAGTGTATTTCTCCCCTGCCCTGGTTGACATCGGAACGCGGACCATTTCGGCGTCAATGTGATCATTAAGATTTATATTTTAGTACCTCTGGTTTAACGTGTCTGTTATTGAACCATGTGGAGACCTTCAGTCACAGAGATTTTCTTTCAACCCGCACCTGTCCAGGTCCTAGAGGAAAATCCTGTGACCTAGGATAATTTTAGTCGCATCTTTGGGAAATAAGGTCGCATTTGCCACCAAAATGGTTGCACTGAGACCTGAGTGCGCAAATATGCTATATGCTTTACATTGTTTTAACATATATTTAAAAGAAAAACAACTTCATTCTGAAGGTGTGGCAGCTTCAATTTAACCATGGCAGTGCTCCACGATCAATTACATGTAGAGGAAACCATGCATTCACCACAACAGACTGGTTCAGCGTCCGTCTCACTGCAGACGCTGCCTTGATTTGCCTGTCGATCTCCTGCACCCTCTATCTCTCACTTGTGAACAAGACCCCAAACTTGTCCACTTGGGGTAGGACCTCTCTCCTGACCTGAATTTGGCCAGCCACTCTCTTCTGGTCGAGAACCATTTTTAAGATTTGATCAATCGATAAATATAGATAAATACATAAATTTATATAAATATCTTCTATGTGTATTACAATATGTAACATTATCAACGTTTTTCTAATTGCATGTTTTTGCTATTTACATCTCTTTATGTACTGTAGAGCACCTCAACAGTGATGGAACTTAAAATCAAGCTTAAAGATCTGAGGGCCCTGGCTGATGATTTGGAGCATTTTCATGAGAATGCCACCATTGGCAGTCTGACTGGAGGGGTGATCGGAGCAGTGGGAGGGATTACGTCCATCGTGGGGCTCATACTGGCACCCTTCACTTTGGGAGCCTCTCTTATTGTCACTGGAGTTGGTGTGGGGATTGGTGCTGTTGGTGGACTTGGTGCTGGGGCCTCAAACATCACCAATATGATCAAACAGTCCTCTGGTCGCAAAACGTTTTGCAGAATGATTAAAGAAATGGAACAGAAAACTAATGCAGTGGTCACCTGGCTCTTAGAGATTGGCAACAGTTTAAAATACATCGGCAGCTTTTGTCCACAGACACCTGATACTGACGGAAATTTCAAAGAGGAAAACCTGAAAAGATTGGGCTTGAGGATAGGAAAAGGCTTAAGTGGCATCAGCGAACTTGTTCGACTAGCTAGAGTGGTGAACATCGGTAAAATTGCTGCACAAGCATCAAGAACAGTGCGTGCAGCAGAGGTAGCAACAGGTATATTTTCTGGTTTATTTGTAGCAATGGATATCATTTTCATTGCCATGGATGCTAAAGAGATTTACCAGATTAAGAGAGCAAGGGAAGCAGGATCAACCCCTGATCAGAATCAGCTGAGTAAAGAGTCTGACGCTGCTGAAGGAGAACACAGAACACAGGACGAGTCTTCCCCTAAGAAAGCTGAAATCAGATCTGAGGTCATGAAATTTGTCCAGTCAGTCAGGGATGCAGCTGACAAATTAGAAAAAATCTTGAATGATTTAGAAACTATCATCTCAAACATCAATGTTTTTCCAGCTAAAAATGAAAAGAAAAGGCAGAATACTAAATAATGTAACTAAATGGTTACATCGATCCAGCGATTAAGCCATGCACATTAGTGGTGGGGGTGCCATTGTCATCTGATTTTCTGTGTATTTACTTTTCCACCCCAACAATTTGTGGAAGGTAGAAGTGTACCTGTTGATAATATCTTATTGTAGTGATTATAATAAACAGTAGTGCCACATACTTTAAGTTAAAAATAGTTGTTGTAGTTAAATGATTCTGGCAAGAAAATGTTTGTATTTAGTGTTCTTTAGACAAGCTATTTTACTTATCATGTGTGAAAATTGTAAAATGCATTGTCCAGTTAGGCACTGTATTGTAATGATACTGAGCTTTATGTTGTATGAAATATATTTAAAATAATGTTATCGTAACTTTATGAAGAATGTGTATTCTAAGAGTAGATCATGTATTGCATTATTAGGATGTTTTGACCAGTAAATAGTCAAATGCATAAGGAAAAGACTGTTAACTCTGTTGTGTTGTAAATTAGGATGAGGGTCAGATAAGTTTTCCAGAGATTAATCAAATCATTAACCCTTGTGTGCTACAGTAACTCTTAGGGGAGCAAATTGACCCAAAATGACTAGAAAACTCTATAGGCCCATAAATAAGAACAGTAGAGGGTTCAAGTAAGTTACACATAAATACTTCAACATTATCCCTATAAATAGATTTAGACTTAAGACCAATAACTCATCCCTTTACATGGAACTGGTCAAAATATCAAGTTACATGTGCTTGCTGTGTTATTTGTAGATAAAATGTTTGATTTGAGGTTGATGTAAATAAATATTCAGAATTATAAAAAGCTTGGCAGTGAATTTCTTGCATGGATTACATCCCTTCTACAAGGTTCAATAACTCATTTTCTTCAGTTTTAGAGTATTTATGTTAAGATATAAACAATGAAGTGCACCCTTGCTCAATGTGTTGTGGTAGATGTGTTTGTGTGTTCATTTATGTTTCTGTTTTACGGTAACCAAGCAGCAGGAGGAGCTATTGTTTTTTTTTTTTTAATGTGTTACCTCCACCAGAGTAGTGCTTTGCTGTGTGTGTACCTACGTCTGAGTTCTGTCTGTGTTCCAGTCACAGTGGCAACAGAGCTGTTCAGCAGTTGTAAAATAAAAAAGTGTCAGGTTTTGGAGGTTAAAGGAGGATCCAGGCGCAGATGTACTCAAAAGGTAGGTCTTTATTAAACAATGAAACAAACTAGGGCAGGGGACAAGAAGACGAAGATCTGACAACACCCAGACGAGACAAACACACTGATATACTGGGTGGTGATGACGAGACGAGACACAGGTGAGAGGATAACAATTGGATTCACCTGTGGGAGACAAGGCAGAGGGCTAAACAAAGCACAAGACAGGACACTAGAGGGAGACATATGACACAAGTGAGGTGACATATGACAGTGCCCCCTCTCTAACGGCGGACTCCGGACGCCAGGCAGAGACACCAGAAGGGGGGGCGGGAGGGAACCAGGACGGAGGACTAGACAAGGAGAAAAACGGCCAGGAGGCACAGTTCAGGAGGACCCTGGCCCGGGTCCGGATCTGGTTCTGGAGGGCCCGGGTCCGGATCAGGTTCTGGAGGGCCCGGGTCCGGATCAGATTCTGGAGGGCCCGGGTCCGGATCAGATTCTGGAGGGCCCGGGTCCGGATCAGGTTCTGGAGGGCCCGGGTCCGGATCAGGTTCTGGAGGGCCCGGGTCCGGATCAGGTTCTGGAGGGCCCGGGTCCGGATCAGGTTCAGGGAGGCCCACCGCGGGCTCTGGAACTGGGAGGCCCACCGCGGGCTCTGGAACGGAGGCGCCCACCGCGGGCTCTGGAACGGAGGCGCCCACCGCGGGCTCTGGAACGGAGGCGCCCACCGCGGGCTCTGGAACGGAGGCTCCCGGATCTCTGGGTAGGTTGAGAGGTCAGGATTGGTCTCGTAGAACGTGACTAGAAAGTCCAATAGAGACAGCTGTATGTGCGGGCAGAGGTTGTATTCATCGACAGCATGGAATGTGTCCTCATAAGAACGACATACCCTCTGAATGTGGTCGACCGGATACTGGAGAGCAGCGGGAGGCTGCTGTGGCTGTAGCGGCTCAGCTCGGGTCCGACGAGACTTCTGTAGTCCAGGGGAAGCCCGTCGGTGCTGTAGCGGCTCGGCTGGGGTTCGTCGGGGCTGCCGTGGCAAAGCAGGGGGGCCGACGTGGACCTGGAGGACTCCCGACCTGATGGTGTTAGGTGGCATTGGTGCAGGCGTCCAGGCGAGGCACCGTAGCGGCTTCGGACCCGGCGGCGTCCTGTAGGCCAGCCGGGTCCCCAGGTAGGGTGAAGTGTGCTCCAGGTGGTCATCTGCTGGATCCATAGGGTCAGATCTTCTGTCAGGTTTTGGAGGTTAAAGGAGGATCCAGGCGCAGATGTACTCAAAAGGTAGGTCTTTATTAAACAATGAAACAAACTAGGGCAGGGGACAAGAAGACGAAGATCTGACAACACCCAGACGAGACAAACACACTGATATACTGGGTGGTGATGACGAGACGAGACACAGGTGAGAGGATAACAATTGGATTCACCTGTGGGAGACAAAAAGGCAGAGGGCTAAACAAAGCACAAGACAGGACACTAGAGGGAGACATATGACACAAGTGAGGTGACATATGACAAAAAGAAGCTTGTTCAAGGAGGATACAAGCGACTCTTCATTTCTCTCTCACATGCTGGGTGCAAACAACAAGAAGTTTGCACCACCGCTCACCTCAACAGGTTACGGGCCCAGAAGAATGGTTTCACCACCACGGTAAAAACGCTATGTATTAAGCGGACTTATTAAGTTGTGAACGGACTTGCAAAGTATTAAGCAGCCATACGAGGAATGGTGAAAGCATTGGGAGTCAAGTGAGAGCTAACAAGAGTTTTTACCCGTACCATTTTGCCGAGACAAAGCGCTAACTTGGGGGCGCGAAACCATCTGCAAAGTTAAAACTTTGGGGAAAGTGTTGTTACATAAAAACAGAACGTTCATCTAATAATCTGGGTATTGTCATATCCATATTTGAGTTGCATAGTTTTGCACCTAGAGAGGAAATTCAGACAAATAGATCCTCAATGCCACTTTGCAGTTGACCTAGGGGGATCCCAAGATGAATAGGCCTACACTGTATTTACGTGATACATATACGTACAAAGAACACAAAGGCCACTGATATGGAGCTCTAACAAGATGGGTAAGACGGGTGAGCAATGGCTGGTGGTAAGTTTGCTTAATAGCTCCACAAGTGAGCCACAATACTGTGGTAATGCAGCCATAGATTTGTATAAAGTTGTGTCACATTGTTGGGTTAGTAGTAACTTTTGTTATTAGGGCATATGTATGAGGTAGTTTGTTTAAAAATTACTGTTTTATGCCACAGAATTTATAATCATAACCAAAATATTCTACCTGGCATCACTGGAGATCACGTTACACATGATAGGGTATCAGATATAAAAATGATTGTTGTTGTGACGTTACTTTCTTTTAGCTATTTACCCCAAAACATTATCAAAAAATATGTAAGTTACACAAAAGTATCATAAAATGCATCATGCAGACATTCTGTTTTTCAAACTGTCTTCACGGTGTCTGTTTAAAGACATATCAATCACCCAAAGTAGATAAATCTAGTTCTCAATGTACTTATATGTTGGGGTTAAAGATTTTTGTAAATGCAACTAACTTTCTGACTTGATATCGTGTTTACATATTGGCATGTAAGCAGGGATGACTCTAGGGTTAGAGATTTAGGGGTGCTAAGCACCCAGAGAGCTGCACAGCCAGGTGAGTTAAATATAAGCATTTTACTTTAAAATACGCAAATTCAATGCATATGCAGATTATCAACTACTACTACTAATAATAATAATAACATTAATATTTCATCAATTATTTATTCTTAAGGAAAAATAATCAATAATTTTATTTCCTGCCCAGGATGGGCTTTGAACCCACATCTCCCATGTTAACAACTGATTATCTACCACTGCACCACAGCTCCAGTTGAGCTGCTACTTGCTTTTTGCTCTCTGTCACTTATTTCTTCTCCTCAGGTCTAATGTAACTGGAGTAGAAATAATCATAATAATATACTAACCTGAAAGAGCAACTTCTCTTCTCAACTTCTCTTTCTCTCTAAGACCGTTTGAACTATTTTTCATAGCACAAATCATTGCAGAGTGCAGAAATGCTTCAAAGAGGAAGTGCTTGGTGTTAATGCCAGGCAGACAGTGTTCCAATTTCTGTGGCACATGAAAATGAAGGTAAATGCGGGACAATCCTTCACAAAAACGGGACATCTGGTCACCGAAGTGCCAGATCTGCTTGGAGTGTAGCGTGCACATCTGAAACCGAACCGGACAGCAGAGTGAATCGCTCCCGGCTCAAATGTTTCCTGCAGCGCAGCGAGTCTGGGAACGGAACAAACCATTTCCCAGGCAGGGGAGGTTTGCTGTATTTTAGTTGTTAAAATATAACGTTTAAGCCATATACTGTATGTTTTTATATATTTACATAGGGTTTTAAAAAGAAAATGAAGTTTAAAAAAAAAGTAAAAATCTCAACTTTTAGGGGTGCTATGATTCAATTTAGGAATACTGCAGCACCCCCCAAAATGGTCTAAAAACGCCCATGCATGTAAGCATGCTTATATTTCACATTTTGCTTCCAACCTCCAGGTTACTCCCTTCGGTGTAAAACATATCTGTAAAACCTGTTTTATGTGGAAAAATGTCAAATTTAATTGGGCTGCAAGCACAAACACAAGTTTACACTAAAACACCTTCCTAGATATTTAATCATGACTTTTTGTTTGTTTAAAATGTGTCATTTTAGACCCAGCATCTGACATGTTGGCTGCTGGTTAGGCTAAAGAGAGCTAAATTTAAATCTGTATCCATAGTAACTCTGGCTGTAATGGCACCAGCTCAAAACAACAACTTATCTCCTATATTTATCTTTATTAAATTTTTAAAATCTAATAAATAAATAAATAAATAATGAAGCTCAGTTGCCTTTGAAGATGTTGTATATCTTCTTCTGAAATTCACATTCTTATAGAGACAGTCTGACCTTTGGCTGTTTTTTTAACCTTTAAATGGAGTGGTAAAGATTTCCAAACATTTTATTTAGAATTAAAGTTTGACATAAACTTGTTTTACTTTGAGTTTTTGGGCATCAGAAGGCAGCAGCAGAGCTTAACCCCACCACACACCTTATTCAGAGCAGAGCTCTGACGTTCTCACTCCCATGTGAAAAGACACATAGCCATTGGTTAGTTTGGTTTCACTTTCCATTCATCAGTTAAAGCTGCAGCTCTCTCTGTACGAGTTTCAGAACAGAGCCTGACCTTTGGTGACAAGTGGGTGTTAAACCGGGGTATGTAGATTGTTCACACTGAATGTTCAAACTTACTTATCATTAGGGAATATTTGCTGCCACATTTAAGGACAGATATCATGCTAAAGGCTAATGAGGCAGTTTGTTTTGACCTGTCATTACAGTTTAAATGCTTTAATAACAGCATATGTTAAATAATCACTATTTCTCTGGGTTGAAAGTATGTGTATTTAGGACAAAACAACAAAATGGGGAAGGACCAGAGCAAACTGGCAAAGGAAGACTATGTGATAACAAAACAAGATAAACATTATGTTATTGCAACAAAGGGTGACGATTCATTTTTCATAAAGGTGATCAATCTTAATCAGGTAAGTTTGTACTTTGACCTCAGTTACAGTAAAATAAGCCACATTGTGCTGAAACATGCGATGTTTTAACAGAAAACCAGGAAAGCTGTTGCAACCTTAACGTCCGAGATAGAAATCCTCCAGAAAACCAACCACCCTCATGTTGTGAACATGAAGAACTCCTTCAGAGGTACACTCTGGCTCAGAATCACAGGTTTAGGTTCATTTGTATTTGATCTAGTTTAACTTCTCAAAAGTATCTCACATTAGAACCAAAAACTGACAGATCAAACTTGATTACTTTTGAAACCTTTTTTCCCATTTATATGTCCATATTCTTATAAAGTAAAACAATTGTAATGTTTTGCACAACTATTAGAAGTGCTTCGTTTATCACTCGTCAGGGTACAAAGTGCTATATCAGGACTTGGAGATATGAGGTTGGTTTTCCTAGAAAACCTCTCTTCACTGGTTGCCTGTTCACTGTAAAATTCATATAGACATTTTTTTTTACATTTTCTATATTTGTTACATATTCACAGCCTTGCTCTGCCATACCTCTCCAGCTACAACAGCTTTGTGCCTTTAAGTGAACCTATAATTATGAACACTGCTGTAGTGAGTGACTACCCAGATAAGGAATGATGTCCCTTTGCACATTAGACATAAAGCTTCTCTCTGTGTTGAAAACTCTTAAAAACCTAACTCTTTATGTTGGCTTTGAACATCTTGTAAAATGTTGATTTTAGTTTATCTTAAGTAATATTTTAATACAAGTTTTTATCTGTTTCATTTATTTACATAATTGTATGTCATGTGAATGCTGTGATTTGTTTAGTTTGTTATAAATGTATTTTACTGTAAAATTCTGTGGTCCTGTGCTAGTTGTTTTAATGTGATTTCTAAATAAAGATGGATTAGATTGGAGCAGCTCTTAACATGTAAAAGTAGCCAAACTTATGAGTGTCTGAATCCTAAAAAAAAACAACCTCCATAAAGTCTTCCAAAAATGAGTTAATTTATCTTTTAAAGATCAAATGCTTGTTTGTTTTATTTTTTACAAAGTAAACTAATAATGACTTATACTTTAAGAGAAATGCAAAATAAAAATAAATAAAACAAAGCAAACTAAGCAGCTTTTTGTGTTTTAAAATTTAATTCAACCATTCATCACATGCAAAATAATGCCAGTTCTCTTTGTTTCTCCTCTAAAGATGAAAATGAAAGTGTTTACTATGTAGTGATGGACCACTGTCAGGGAGGAAGTCTGGCTGATAAAATAGAAATGAAGCCTCCAGAGTCTCTACGGGAGTCTGAGGTGTGAAACTGTAAAACACATTTTAGTAAAATGCTACACGATGAAGTCGTTTTCTTTTGTCACAGCCTTGTTTTTTCTGTCACAACGTGTTTTGTAGATACTAAGCTGGATAGCTGAGGTCTGCATGGCTCTGAAAGTCATTCATGAAGCAGCTTTACATCATAAGGCTCTGACTCCAAAGGTACAAGATTCACTACATAAACACTGAAACTTTAATAGGTTTTCAAATTTTCTGTTCATAAACAGTATATTTTTAACATTAATCATAAAAAATGTATGAAAAGTATTTATCGCAATGATGTAATTTCATACGTTTTTTTCAAATAAAAGTGATTTGAGTTGCCCAATGCACGTCTAAATTCTGAATAATTGTATACAGTTTATACATTATGATGACTATCTGATGTGCTCATAAAGTTAATTTATATTTTGACATTTTTCCATAGAACGTGCTCTTCACAGACTTTGGACTCGTCTGCTTGGGTGGATTTGGAAACATCCATGAAAAGTGAGATAGATTATGTGTTTATGAGAACATCAGCAGTCTACAAACAAGTACATTGCTATCATAATTAGGACCCAGGCTGTTGCATCCTGGGTTAAACATGGCTTGAAGTTTTTTGCTTTATAATATTTGAATATTCCTACATTTACTGACATTTACAATGACCTCACAAGAAGAAAATAAGTGTTTTTCTCATTTTTTCCCAAACACTTTTGTTTAACTATTTAGAGCTGCTGAATATATTAAGAAAAAACAATATATGTTAACTCATTGTAATTTAACAATTATATAATTATTTTATAACTGAACACCATTTATGTTTAGTAAACTACAGTAGCCTACTTAAACTTTGTCAAGAAGATATGTTTAATAAACCATACAGCAGGATTTTGAAGAACATTCTAATCCTGTTAGAGGATATTGGATATGATAATTTGACAATTTAGGATTAAAACCAAAATGCCTTAATTCTAGGAATGGTTGAGGATCTCGAGGATTCTGTTCTAGATCTCTGACTCAGACTCATGTCAGACTTACAGTATGCCATTCATAAACAAAAACACAAACGCTTAATTGAATTTTGAAAGACAATGCAGTGCAATGAACAGAAAACAATAGATTTTTATTCATTTTACTGATGTTTTATTTTTCTTCCAACAGTTCAAAAAGTCCCTCTAACACAAATCCAAATGCAACGTTAAACTACCTGGCACCTGAAGTCATCACAGGAGGCACCTATGATGCAAAAAGGTAACGTTTTTCTCCCATAACATAAATCCTACTTAGACAGGTATTATCAGTCTGAAGTAATGTGGCTTTTTTTCTGCATAATAAAAAAACTGCTTTCTATTTCTGAAACAAACAAAAACATTTTATAATCCAAATCGTGCTTTTGATCACTGAAGCTACTGACATAAAACATTTCTTCTAGTGACATCTGGTCAGTGGGATGCATCCTCTTTGAGCTCTGCACTAAAGAGCGAGCAGTAAGTGACACCTGAAGGAGATTTATCTTCGTTATTGTCTCAAGTTTGAGTTTGTTTGTTTTCACTTTGGTTCTCAGTTCCTTTGTGTTCAGAAAAGTCAGTTTGTGATATTTTTTCTGTGTTTTGCTCTTCCTTTGCTTTTGTTCCCTCAGCTCTTCTGTTGTCCTGTCAGTGGGACATTGACAACAGTGTGTATAGTCCTAATGATGACCTGTCTATATGCTGCGACTCTCTGTTGTGATTCTTGTTGCTGGTGTTCAGTACTCAGAGTTGACCCTTATCAAATCATTATAAAGTATACCTTCCCATTTACCTGCACTTTAGGTCTGACTCATGATACCAAACATTGGTTATGCTTTCCTTTCAGAATGCGTAAACACCAACCTTTATTATTCTGTAAAACCTAAAAATAATTTAAATGTTTAACTGGCAGGTCAACCACCTGGTAGGACATTAGTCCTTCTATCTAATTTGAGAATTCACTTAACCCACATGCATCAAACATCTGTAGTTTAGATATCTCATTGGGCTTAAAAGAGACAGCTGAATTCCATTGGCATAAAGGTGGTAGACGGTTTCTTTGAAAGCACACAGGATGTGCTGAAGAGGTAGCAGATATAGAAGAAACAGCAGAGGCCCAAACACAGAACCTAGTGGGACCCCATGGGTTAAGGGGGGTGGAGGAGGACCTGTATTTGAAAGCAGCGACCGAGAAATATAACAGCACGGAGCTCTTGCCAAATCTTACTTGACCAATCACACTTCCATTAGAGTCGTATCTGGACCTTGATACCAGCTCGTTTTCCTAGCTTCCTTTAAGTTCTGACTGGTTTTGGAGGAAAAGCGTTGGACGCATTTGGTGCGGATCCAGCATCTGGCAGCAGTGGGCATATGAGGGTGAATGGGGTAAGCAAAGAGACCTGCGACGTCCTCATTATGGACAGTCGATTAGACAGGAGAGTCTGGCGATTGTATGACATGGCAACTTGAACATTCCTGAATCAGATGGAAAGCAACAGTAATGTAGAAAAAAGCACTGGAGTGGTAATGTGGAACTCGTAGTAGTCCGCTACTTAGACACAGGTGTTATCTTGCTTCAGGCCCAAAAATAGAAGACTGAATAACCTTGAACTTCAACTTTTAGAGTTGATATTTTAAGTCACTAGAAGTGGTAATGTCTTCACAGTTGATACAGTATACAAATCCTTTTTAAAAATAACATTTGAATAGCTCTACTGATAACTCTTTTTTTCAGTTCTCTTCAGAGAACCTCATGCCAAAGATGATTAGTGGTTCTTCTCCGACTCTACCAAACAAATTTTCACCAGAGCTTGGTGATTTATTGAGTGATCTATTGATCAAAGAACCTCGAGACAGACCAACAGCTAGTGAGGTCCTGGCTCGTCCCTTTGTTCTACAGTGTCTCACAGAAAAGGTAAGATAATTGAAGACAACATTAAACTCACTATTCCTGTTTTTTTTTCATTTGACCATTGCAGTAGGACTGGATGATTGTATTTCTTAACAAGAAAACACATTTATATTTTTACTGTAGTTGTCATACAGAACAGCTGTTTAGCTCAGATGAATAGAGGGTTTTCACGGCGCGTCACCGCTGCGTCATCTAACCGGAAGCCGCCATATTGGAGATATTGAGGTAAACAGAACACACGCATTTAATGAGTATTCTACTGCAAAACGAAAGGAAATTGTGAATTATTGCCGTGTTTATGGCTGTACCAATCGGTCAGACCGTGAGAAACCTTTGCAGTTTTATAGACTGCAAAAAAATTATTACGGATCAGGGAGAACAATGCTAGAATGGTCATCATCAGTCCCCCCAGCAGCAGCTGGAACAGGGGCAGCTTCATCCTTCAGTCTCTGCTGGGTTCTATTCAAACAACGTTTGTAGAGTGATGTCCAGTTTCCTCAGGTGTCTTTTGCTGACCTGTCATTCCAACTGATGGCACCCAATCCTTCTGATAAAGGTCAGGCCTTTTACCTGTTGAACAATGAGAAATACAGCACATTTAGTTTTAGCTCTACATTTGAAGAATAACTGTTGCTTCTGTATCAGGCTGTTAAATGTGATTATATTAAGTAAATAGCTTGATATAAATTATATTAGCATCCCACTAAAAATTACTTAAGAGCAGCTGTTATCAACAATTCACTTACCTGACCAGAAATGGGCCGGACTAATTCGGATGTCCAGATTTCTGCCCCGTAGATCCTGGTTTAGTTTCTCCGCCTCCTTTCCTCTGATAACTTCTAGCATTGTTCTCCCTGATCCGTAATAATTTTTTTGCAGTCTATAAAACTGCAAAGGTGTCTCACGGTCTGACCGATTGCTACAGCCATAAGCATGGCAATAATTCACCATTTCCTTTCGTTTTGCAGTAGAATACTCATTAAATGCGTGCATTCTGTTTACCTCAATATCTCCAATATGGCGGCTTCCGGTTAGATGACGCAGCGGTGACGCGCCGTGAAAACCCTCTATACCTGGATCATTTAAAAGTCAGGTTCAAGCCCTACAATGAAACTATACTATAGTGCAAAAGGTATTGTGATGCACCTACAAATCAATGCATTCAGATGTTTCAATAAAGACATGGATGAGTGAGTATAGTGGACCTATTGTGGAGTCCTGACCTCAACTCAATAAAACTCTTGGGATTAATTGAAGTATAGTCTGATCAGTGCCTGATCCCACAAATGCACATCTAGAAAAATGGTCAAAAATTCCCATAAACACAGTCCTAGACCTTATAGAAAGCCTTCCCAGAAAAGTCAAAACTCATGTAGCTGCAAAGGATGAACCAAGGGCTGCAGTCTCTCATAAGATCCAGTAACAGAGACAGTAATGTGAGGTTTCTACAAGATGACTCATAGCTTTCTATCAGTTAATGGTGTATTTTTGTGGTTTGGGACAACACTCAAGTTAGCATTCCAAATAAAATCTGCACAAAATCAACATTTTATGTGGTGAGAAATGTTTCATTTATCTCCAATCACAATCAAAATCTCAGGTTTAACTGTAAACATGTGTATGATTACCGGTATTTATAAATTAGGAAAACCACTAAAGACTCGATTTTAATTAGCTTCTGTTTTCTTTATATTCAAGTTATTGTCTTCTTAGTTTCATATTTGTCCCCCAAAACAACCCTTTTCAGTGTAAAACAACAGTGGCTGATCTTCAGACCAAGCTGAAGGAGCTGAGGGCCCTGGCTGATGGACTGGAGCGGGTTCATCAGGGAGCCACCATCGGCCGTCTGACAGGAGGGGTGATGGGAGCAATGGGAGGAATTACGTCCATTGTGGGGCTCATACTGGCACCCTTCACTTTGGGAGCATCGCTTATTGTCACTGGAGTTGGTGTGGGGGTGGGTGCTGTTGGTGGGATCACTGCTGGAGCCTCAAACATCACAAATATAGTCAACCAGACCTCTGATCGCAAAGCTATTCGCAGAATGATTAGAGAGTTTGAGCAGAAAACTAGTGCAGTGGTCACCTGGCTGTTGGAGATTAACAGTGGTTTACAAACCATCAGCAGTCATTGTCCACAAGCACCTGAAACTGATGGCAGCTTCAGAGAGGAAAACCTAAAGAGACTTGGTTTCAAGGCAGGAAAAGGCGTGATTGGCATCAGTGAACTCATCCGACTAGCTAGAGTGGTGAACATTGGAAATATTGCAGCACAAGTATCAAGAGCAGTGCGTGTAGCAACAGGTGTATTTTCTAGTTTATTTGTAGCAGTGGATATATTCTTCATTGCTATGGATGCTAAAGAGATTCATCACATTAAGGAAGCAAAGGAAGCAGAAAGGAGAGCTTCCTCAGGTTCAAGGTCTAAATTTGATGACAGTAAAGCATTTGATAAGAACAAACTCAACTTGGAGATGCAGGAGTGTGACCTCACTGAAACATCTGAAACTGACCAATCTGCTCCAAACACATCCCAAGTCAGATCTGAGATCATGAGGTTTGTCCAAGCAGTCAGAAACGCTGCGGACAACTTGGAAAATATCCTAAAAGAACTAAATACTATAGTCTCCTCCATCCCATCATTACTGGATGAAAATGACCAGGAAATGATGGAGATGGAATTAATGTAACTAACAGGTTACAATCAGGTCAAATGAGAATCACATCAGGTCACATGAGAAACTCTGATTCTATCAGTGCTGTTTATGATTTCTTGGTGCATAAAGCAACACACACAGTTGGTCATTCCTTATTATATATTAATACGTTTAATATGAATGATGTGATCACAGACTAGTGTTTTAATCAATTATCATTGGAGTGATCTGTGAAAGAAACATGTTGTATTTCAGACTTAAATGCAAACATATTCAAGTTTTAAACAAGTTATTTCCCCCTTGTTGGGTTGAAAGTGTGGCAAGCTTTGATGATTCAGGCAATCGATTATTATGATGTTAATCTTTACATTTGTTGTGTGAACACCACAGAAAATGTTATCGTGACATAATATGAAGACTGTTTCTTCTAAGAGTTGAAAATGTTCTGCTGTGTTTGAATGTTAAATCTATGAATATTCAAACACACTGGAAGTCAGCTGACATTGATCAGGACGCAGGTCAACAATTACTTTCAGTTGTGAATCTATTTGTTAAGAAGGATCAAATAATCAGTATGTTGTACCCAATGTAAGTTTGAAGAAAATAAAATGTAATTAAAACATAAAAATATTGTAATTTGTGATGATGCAGCATTATTGGTTAATTTTTTACCAAGTTGTTTGTTTAACAAATAGACAGTTTTGTTTTGATATACTAGAGTTTTGATTATGATTACATACTGCATTTTTTTCCTGTTGAATGTATTAAAGCATTACAGTGTTATGTGTCATTTCACAATAAAGTACTCACTTCAAATCTGTCCTATGATGACCTTTCTGCGTGAAACCTACATGTTGTTCTTGAAGTGAACTTGTAGACTTCAGGCTCCCATTTGCAAAAATATATATATATATATTTTTTTTTTTTGCAGAATATAAAAAGTTATGGCCAGGCTGGAAGTGTGCTTCTTGTTTTGGATGCAAGAGGCCTTGCATTGAAATTCCGGACGAGCCCCCAATTTATGTTACAACCCAGCTTGTTTTTTTTTCCTCCTTTAAGTTTTATTTAATAAGGAAAAAACTTTTAAGATAATAAAATATTATTTACAAGTTTCCTGGTCAAGACATAAACAGAAAACATCACAGAAAAAGAACAGAACATTAAGATTATCAGCAATGCAAACTAAAAAAAATCAGATGATAGTCTCCAGAACACAATATTTTAAAAGAGCCATTTTGGGTCTACGAATGCTTCAGACATATCACAGCCCCAGTAATGATCAGCCTCAATCCTTGCCAGGAAGACTTTTCATCCACACTCACAGATGGAACCAGTTTAGACCATTTTCATGCTCTGTGCCCTGTGTGTTTAGTTTTGCCCTCTGTTCCTCCTCCTGTCTCCCTTGACTCTTCTCCACAGGTGTCCCTCAATCTGCTTTACTTACTCAGCTGCTCCTCATCCCTCTGATTACCGGCTCATACTCACCAGTCCATTCACTCTCTGTTGAATCCTTCTGCTGGCTAACAGTTAGTCCTTGTTGTCCTGTTCCTGGTCTCCCACCTTCTCTCCTTCTGCTCCCATTAGTCTTAGTTTGGTTTTGGTATTGTTGCTGCCTCTTCAGCTTTTGTTTGTAATAAAGTATATTTACTTTAGTTCCTGCTTCCTTTTTCTTGATTTTGGGCTTCTCACCCCCCATAAAATGTGACACGATTAGTATATAGACTGTTTCATTACCTCTGCTGTGGCTATCCAACACTGACAGAACTGCATTTCAATCCTTGACTGGAAACATGGTCAATCTCTTCAACTCCCTGTGACCACAGTACCTAGGATGAAGGCCACAGTTGTTTTGAGTATATAGACCCACCAACTTTCAAATACAAAATTAAGACCGCTAAATATTTCATGTTTAAAAAGGCCACACATTTTTAACTCAAATGTATACAGTAGGTCTACACAAATATTTTTAAAACTATCTTTTTACATTTTTGCCACAGCAACAACCAGAGTATCTGTGTGACAAATGACTGTTATTATCAGCTAGTTGCACAACTTTGTTAGCTGACTGCAGTGAGTTTACCAGCCAATAGAATATGTGGTGTCGGGTAACCTCAGCCAATCACATCAGTTTTCCCACCCTTAATTTTATGTTTGGCCTGCACACAGCAACAGTTTTGCTGTGATGAGACTTGCCCACAGTGCAACAGGACAAGCTGCACTGCATTCATAGATCCCTGAAGGGTTTTTCACATGCCTGCCATTCACACACTGACCGAACTGGACAAGCCAGATAATAATAAAGACCTTTGTTCTATTTTGCAAATCAAAGTGCTCACATTTTAGTTTGTATATCTCCTCTTTAAATTGGAATCCCACAAAGTTGTCCAATACAATTAATTTCACTACAATAATTCCATTTAGAATAAGTTTGACCTAAACTTGACCTAAACTTGTTTTTCTTTCAGTTTGTTGCCACTGCAAGTCAGCTGCAGAGTTTAACCCCACCCTCAGTCCTTATTTGGAGCAGAGCTCTTACGTAACCTCTCACTCTCATGTGAAAATAGAGGAAGTCATTGTTTGGTTTGGTTTAGTTTCACTTCTATTTCTCCGTTCTGATTACAGCTTTCTTTGCAGGAGTTTGAAAACAGTCAAAGAAAAATAATGACTTTTGGTGACAAGTAGGTGTCGAACCTGGGTATGTACATGTTCATACAGAATGTTTAAACTTGTCTAAACGTATTTATTTTAGGGGAATATTTGCTGCTATGTTTAAAGACAGATCACATGCTAAAGGCTAACAAGAGGCAGCTTGTTTTGACGCGTTACAGCATTTTTCTTTAACAGTTTAAATGTTTTATTAACAGCATATGTCCAAAAAAAATCACTTTTCCTCTGGTTTGAAAATGTGTGTATTTAGAAAAAAAACAATAAAGATGGGGAAGGACCAAAGCAAGCTGGCACAGGAAGGCTATGTGATAACAAAACAACAAGGAAATTATGTTGTTGCAACAAAGGGTGACGATTCATTTTTCATAAAGGCGATTCAACTAGATCAGGTAAGTTTCTACTTCTTTGACCTTTACAGTAAAGTAAGCCACATCCTGCTGATACATGTAATTTCTTAACAGACACCCAGACAAGCTGTTGCAACCTTAACCTCAGAGATAGAAACAGTCCAGAAGTTAAACCACCCTCATATTGTGAACATGAAGAACTCCTTTAAAGGTACGTTTTGGCTCAGAATCAGAGGTTTACGTTCATAATTTAACTTCTCTTCAAAAATACAGTGTATTTATAATACCAGTTAGTACATAAAGGTTTAAATGTTCTTGTACATTTGCACACGCTGGCACATTACCAACAAACAAGAGCAAACGTGATTACTAAAATAAATAATTATACTAATAGCAAGCGTTTTATTTCTTCCTTATGATTATAAAGTAAAAAGGTTCCATTGTTTTGCTCAACTACTGAAAATGCTTCATTTAACACTGATCTCCACAGAGTACAAAACTCTGTTGTGGGTCATTTATCTGGACACAGAGATATGAGGTGGTTTTTTCCAGTGTTTCAAATTGAAGCAACCTAAAATGTGTATAGTAGCCAATACGTCACAGCTTCTGATTATAAAAAAATGAGACTACATTTTTTTCTAAGATAAATGTTTTCTAAAGACATCAGTTATGAAAAAAGCCTGTTGATTTTGACAAAATAAACTAATAAAGAGTAAAAATTCTACTTTGATTTTAAAAAGGAATGCAAAAAATTTAAATAAATAAAATGAAATGTGTACACTTTTTGTGTTGGAAAAATTCATTACACGTGAAAAATATCAGTTCTCTTTGTTTCTCCTCTAAAGATGAAAAAGAAAGTGTTTACTATGTGGTGATGGACCACTGTCAGGGAGGAAGTCTGGCTGATCAAATAAAAACGAAGCCCCCAGAGTCTCTACAGGAGTCTGAGGTGTGAAACTGTAAAACACATTTTAGTAAAAGTCTACATGATGTTTTCTTTTGTCACAACTGTGACATTTTTCTGTCATAATGTGTTTTGTAGATACTAAGCTGGATAGCTGAGGTCTGCATGGCTCTGAAAGTCATTCATGAAGAAGCTTTACATCATAAGGCTCTGACTCCAAAGGTACAAGATTCACTACATAAACACTGAAACAAGTTGTGTTTAATAGGTTTGCTGTTCATACATATTTTAAACAATCATAATCATTTTTAAGTGGTGCATTATATTCAAATTTAAGTGATCTGAGCTGCCCAATGTGCATTTAAAATCTGAATACTTATAATTTATTACACTATTTGATGTGCTTAAGAGGACATTTATATTTTGACTTCTTTCCACAGAATGTTCTCCTCACAGACATTGGACTAGTCTGCTTGGGTGGATTTGGAAACATCCATGAAAAGTGAGATAAATGATGTGTTTATGTTTATGAGAACATCAGCAGTCTACCAATAACTGACTAGTAATATCAGTTAGATTTTAGTGAGACCCTCACAGGTTGGATCATCCTGTCAGAGTTAATCAGTCCCTCCAGGAGGTGGTGATGTTTTTGTGATTGTTGAAGCCTAAAATGTCTAGCTTTTTTTGTTTTAAGGTTTTGTTTTGTTTATACACACACAGTATGCGCTGTGTTTCACCAACAAGATGCTGTAATTTCTATGACAACAACCTGACAGCCTGTCACAGTGTCACTCAGACGTTACAGTGAGTGGCTCACTTTACTTTCACTTTTAGAGGTTCTCTTCAAGGGTTTGCTGATTCTGCAGAAAGAGAAGTGGTTCATCGTGCACACTACAAATGTCACGTACATTAACCACTTGTAAAAAAAATTACAGACACTCAAATGAATTCACATTTGTTAACGTTGAAGGTCCTATACATTTCTCATTTTCTCACATACAGAGGGTATGGAACGTATTCAGACCCCCTTAAACTCTTTACTCTTTGTTATATTGCAGCCATTTGCTAAAATCATTTAAGTTCATTCTTTTTCCTCATTAATGTTCACACAGCACCCCATATTGACAGAAAAACACAGAATTGTTGACTGTTTTGCAGATTTATTAAAAAAGAAAAACTGAAATATCACATGGTCCAAAGTGTTCAGACCCTTTGCTCAGTATTTAGTAGAAGCACCTTATTGATCTAATACAGCCATGAGTCTTTTTGGGAAAGATGCAACAAGTTTTTCACAGCTGGATTTGGGGATCCTCTGTCATTCCTCCTTGCAGATCCTCTCCAGTTCTGTCAGGTTCGGTTGGATGGTAAACGCTGGTGGACGGCCATTTTTAGGTCTCTCCAGAGATTCTCAATTGGGTTTAAGTCAGGGCTCTGGCTGAGCCGTTCAAGAACAGTCACAGAGTTGTGGTGAAGCCACTCCTTTGTTATTTTAGCTGTGTGCTTAGGGTCATTGTCCTGTTGGAAGGTAAACCTTCGGCCCAGTCTGAGCTCTCGAGTACTCTGGTGAAGTTTTTTGTCCAGGATATCCTTGTACTTGGCAGCATTCATTTTTCCCTCAATTGCAGCCAGTCATCCTGTCCCTGAAGCTGCAGAACACCCCCACAGCATGATGCTGCCACCACCATGCTTCACTGTTGGGGCTGTATTGGACGGGTGATGAGCAGTGCCTGGTTTTCTCCACACATACCGCTTAGAATTAAGACCAAAAAGTTCCATTATGGTCTCATCAGACCAGAGAATCTTATTTCTCACCATCTTGGAGTCCTTCAGGTGTTTTTTTTAGAAAACTCCATGCAGGATTTCATGTGTCTTGCACTGAGGAGAGGCTTCAGTCAGCCACTTTGCCATAAAGCCCCGACTGGTGGAGGGCTGCAGTGATGGTTGACTTTCTACAACTTTCTCTCATCTCCTGACTGCATCTCTGGAGCTCAGCCACAGTGATCTTTGGGTTCTTCTCTACCTCTCTCTCCAAGGCTCTTCTCCCCCGATGGCTCAGCTTGGCCGGACGGCCAGCTTTAAAAAGGTCATCTCAAACGTCTTCCATTTAAGGATTATGGAGGCCACGGTGCTCTTAGGAACCTAAAGTGCAGCAGAGATTTTCTTGTAACCTTGGCCAGATCTGTGCCTTACCACAGTTCTGTCTCTGACCTCTTCAGGCAGTTCCTTTGACCTCATGGTTCTCATTTGCTCATTGCCTCATACGCATTGTCAGCTGTAAGGTCTTATATAGACAGGTGTGTGGCTTTCCTAATCAAGTCCAATCAGTATAATCAAACACAGCTGGACTCAAATGAAGTTGTAGAACCCTCTGAAGGATGATCATAAGAAATGGTCAGCACCTGAGTTAAATATACTGTATGAGTGTCACAGCAAAGGGTCTGAATACTTTCCCTACTCACTGGAATAGCTAAACTGCTGACATATCGCACAGTTTAGGACACAGATCAGTTCATCTCTCTGCATTTCTTACATTATTCAAATATGGACATCAAACTCACCTGGTCTCTTTCAGCACTTTTAACTGACACCACAGCTTCTGCTTTTCAGCCAATCTTCTCAGATGTTTTGAGGTTAAAAAGTTCTTAAGCAACAATTTTCATGGATAATCCACCACCACATTATGTTTGGTGCAGAACATCTATCCGCCACTTTTGTGTAATACTTTGAAAAACTGACTTGAGCGTATTTTAGCTGTAATATCTGATGGAAACTAAACGTTTAGTGTCACAAATGGAGGCTCGGTTCAAAGACCAGAAGTAGACAAAGCTAGAGGCTATGGGGATTGGTCAAAATGTATCCGAGTTGCTGTGATTGGTCAGACGAGAAGGCAAAATACAACTAAGGCGATTGCTCAGATTTGCGTATAAGTTGCTGCAATTGGTAAAAATTGCAAGGCTGCAAAAATTTGCGACTAATGGTTAAATTTGTGTTAATAGTTGTGATCGCAACTTCCTGGAGGGACGATCAACATTAGGACTCAAGTTTTTGTTTATTAGGTTAAACGTAGCTAAATGTTTTCCTTTACAATAACGGTTTGTCCAAATATCACATTCTACAGATATTATTAATATTTGAATATTTCTATTGTTACTGACATTTACAATGACCTCAAAGGAGAAAATAAGTGTTTTTCTCAATTTAAGAATTTTTTTTAATTTAACCATTTAAACCTGATGAAAAAAAATTGTTTAAAAAAAGTTAATCAATGCATCAGTTAAAGTTACTTAACAATCATATTATTCTCTTTTGTAATATACATTTATACAAGAACTCTAATTAAATTGTTTTTAAACTGCAGTAATTAAATTTTCCACAAGATTTGTAATAATCTGTGCAGCAGGATTTTGAGGAAAATACTAATCCTAAACGTAGCCATATTGGATATGATCATTTGACAATTTGGGATAAACAACTGTTTAAAACAGTTGCAACTTAGTTGCAAAAAAGAAAGTTGTACCTTTTCTGTTTGAGCACAGTAAATTAAAGAGACAGATGGTAATAGATCCATTTTATTCAACATCTGACTCACACACACTCATGTCAGACTTGTGCATAAATAAAAAAGCTAGTTTATTTGAATGTTTAAAAATGCAGCGTATGGACAAAATATTTTTTAAATATTTTCTTTTTTTTTTTCCTTCCAACAGTCCAAAAAGTCCTTCTAAAACAAATCGAAGTGCAACATTAAACTACCTGGCACCTGAAGTCTTCACAGAAGGAACCTATGATGCAAAAAGGTAACTTTTTTTCTACCAAAACATGCAATATACTTAGGCAGGTAAAATCACAGTCACAGTATAATCTGAATTAATGTGACATTTATTTGCATGCATTTCTTGCATGCGATCCATCATTTTTTCCTAAATATGCATAAAAATGTGTTATACATTAAAGTTAAAGACATGTGCAACCTAAACAAATAATTTCAGATTCATTTGAATTGTGTGACTTTATTCTTCAAGAATCCTAAAAAAAAAGAGACTATTATGTCTTTTCCCTTAATGAAGTTCTGAGCATTTTTAAAGTTTTCACCTTATTACATTTTTTGTCATATACATTTTATAATCCTCACTGCAACTAACATAAAACATTTCTTCTAGTGACATGTGGTCAGTGGGATGCATCCTCTTTGAGCTCTGTACCAAAAACCAAGCGGTAAGTGGCCCCTGAAGGAAATTTATCATTGTTATTGTCACAGTTGTGCGTTTGTTTGTTTGTTTGTTTGTTTTCACTTTGGTTCTCATGTCTTTGTCTTCAGAATATTTTCAGTCAGGTCATGATATTTGTCTGTTTTGCTCTTACTTGGCCATTGCTCCCTCAGCCCTTCGGTTGTCCTGTCACACACACCTGACATTCATCTGTAATTACCTCTATTCATCTCACCCCTTCACAATTAACTTTAATATTATTTATTCAATAACTTTTTTATATTATATAAAATGAATTATATTATTAGTATAGACAGGAGTGTACATATTATTAGTATAGACAGGAGTGTACATATCTGGTGCACTAGTGCGCATGATCACCAGATGTCATGCGTGCACATCACTCTGCCTGAATGCTTCTTTGCAGAACGATTGCTGTGGCGGTACTGATCATGCAGCCTGCAATCACACAGTGATGAACTTCACATCCAACTTCAAAGTGCTGCAAAGGAGCACTGATACGGCTGCAGAGGCTTGTTGACACACATGTGCTAGACCAGTCACCCCCATCTGCCCCGGATCCATGGCAGCAGCCCCACACCGCCTCACAAAGTCCAAGGCCGCCCACCCAACTCCTCCCCAGCAGAATGTCAACACCCACCCCCTACAGAGTTGAACCCACCCCCTCCCAAAAACTGCCCTCCCTCGTTGGTGGGTGGTAGACCCATCCCTGCCAGATTTGGAGGCACCAAGGTCCACCAGCGCACCAAACACCCCCGGGCCAGGGTCGGGCACCAGTGCACATACCCACCCAAACCACCTACAACATACAACCCAGCCCAGGCTCCCGCCCAAGGATGACCCGTCCCAGATCCTGAGTCCCCTGGTCCCACCCAGAGGCAGCAAATTATAGAACCTCCTTAGTGATGTTGTTACTCATGAACATATCCTAGACATATTTCTGAAAAACAGCTGTTGATCCTGTAGTGGGTCTTGGGCAGTTCCTCAGAATGTGGTTTATTGTTGTTTAGCCATGAGTGTGGGAATTGTCATGAATCTGAGTTTCCTCTTCAGACTCATCTGATGAATCCTCTGAAGAGGAAACTGGATTCAACTCACCACAGCTCCAGCGTGACCCTGTGACAATTATTCTGGGTCATTAGAATTTTCAGAATTGTCTTAAACAAAAAAAGTTGCTTCATCTTCCGGTTCTACATGCAGCATCTGTAAAACCATATCAGCAGAAAATCTGCTAACAGACATCCTCTGAATAAATGTAAATGTGCTGCATTTGTCTAGCTCTTTTCTAAATAATGGACTACAAACCTCTTTACATCAGTCAGTCACTCGCATGCTGATGGCAGTGAGCTACATTGTAGTCACAAGTGCAAAGCAACCTTACACAGGTGCTGCCGAGCCCTCTGACCACCACCAATGGGCGATGTAGGTAAAGTGTTTTGCCTATACAACAACAAAGTGACCCAGCTGGAAGCAGTATTTGAACCTGCAACCCTCCAGTTGCAAGGAGAAATCACTCTACTCACTGAGCTCCTGCTGCCCTGTCCTCTGAATAATGAAAATCAAAAAACGTGTACATAAAGGTTCATACAAATTGAGTTTGGTGCTTTGACAGAGATAACTAAGCTGATTATTTAGCTAACAGTAATAGTTGGCTAACAACAATTGAAATAGCAAACCTAAAATGCAATATGTCAACAGTTAGATCACTAATATTTTATCAGGTAATGTTAGAACTATTGTAAATGTTAGCCTGTATGGTGGTGCAGTTGTTAGCACTGTTGACTTGCAGCAAGAAGGTAACAGGTTGATATCCCACTGCTGCCTTTTTCGTGGAGTTGCATGTTCTCCCCATGTATGCATGGATTTTCTCTGGGTACTCCAGTTTCCCCCACAGATCACAACATGCCTGAAAGGTGTGTTATGTAAGTCGCTTTGGAAAAAAGCATCTCCTAAATGAATAAACATAACATAAAACAACTTGGAGGTCTGCAGTGATGTGGGCGCTGAACAAGTCTGTCTTGGTGAAGAAGAAGCTAGAAAGCAAGGTTGTCATTTTACTGGTCGATCTCTGTCCCAATCCTCATGGGCTTTGGGTGATGCCCAAATGAACGAGGTTGTGGATACAAGCGGCCGAAATGAGTTTCCTCCACAGTGTGGCTGGGCTTAGCCTTAGAGATAGGGTATGGAACTCAGACATTTGGGAGGGACTCAGAGTAGAACCGCTGCTCCTCCATATCGAGAGAAGCAAGTTGAGGTGGTTTGGACATCTTGCCAAGATGCCTACTGGACGCCTCACTGGGGAGGTGTTTCGGGCATGTCCTGCTGGCAGGAGGTCCCCGGGTTGACCCAGGACACATTGGAGAAAGTACATCTCCAATCTGCCCAGTTAACACCTTGGGGTCCTGCTGGAGGAGCTGGTGGAGGTGGCTGGGGAGAGGATGGTCTGGGATTCCTTACTTGGGATGCTGACTCCGTAACTCGGATAAGTGGGAGAAGGCATGGCGAGCTCCATTGCTTCACTTCTGCCCTCATGGTTAACTAGGCAGGAACTGTAGATAACCATCAAGTACAAAAAATATCACAGCAATGTTCCTTCCTGCAGATTTATCCTGTTTGGATGCATGGCATGAATTTGATCAAAGAATGAATGGTAAAACTGTGAACAAGAAACAAAAGGATATATACAGTATGAGCTGGAAAAGTTTTACAATTAGAAAATACAATGATTTATAAACATGGATTATGATTCCATAATAACAAGTGAGGTCCAACTAAATGAGCTGACAAGTTAGCACCAGCTAACGTTCACGCTAGCAAATGGCTAATTAGCATTCATACCAACATCTAGCAGAACACATTCCTAGGTGAAATCAACTCATGGCAGCCAGCACAAAACACACGCATAAATCCAAACATCTCTACCAATTTAGGCTGTGCCAAAACACTAACCCTAACCCTCCAAACACAGCATTAGCAGGTGTAGAAGTGAATAGCTTCTATCCACTGTTAGACAGGAAGAAGAGGGAGTCGCTGCTTCTGGTAAGATTTCCAAAATAAAATAGACAGCATAAAAGCATCCCAGAGAACAAGCAATGGCTGCATAAACCCACCTCAACGCCTATATCTGGGTGGAATAGGACTTACTTGTCTTATAATTTACGATATGACAAACTCTCTTTGCGGTATTAACTGAGCAAAAAGTGCAATAAAAACAGCTCAAAAGAAATATAAGAGTTGCTATCAGTGGCTCATTGGGGTTACCATGGTAACAACACTGTTCGGTCTTTCTCTTTCTTTTGCTGATTGCATTGTTTATAAAACTGGAAAACAAAAATTTTACCTAATTAGGACTTGACCGACACTTTTAATGTAAACAGTGTCTTTATTGACCTAATTACTTGAAGAGTTGATATTTTAAGTAACATGAAGTTTAAATGTCTTCACAGTTAGGACAGAATACAAATACTTCATTCTTTTGTAAATAATCTTTGAATTTTTTCTCTACAAATAACGCTTTTTTTTTTTTTAGTTCTCTGCAGAAAACCCAGTCAACCTCATCCCAAAGATAATCAGTGGTCCTTGTCCAACTCTCCCAAACACATTTTCACAAAATCTTCATGATCTATTGAACAATCTATTGAACAAAGTACCTCACGACAGACCAACAGCTAGTGAGGTCCTGGCTCGTCCCTTTGTTCTACAATGTCTCAGAAAAAAGGTAAGAAATTTGAAGACAACATTTAACTCACTATTCCCATTTTTAATTTGACCATTGCAGTAGGATTGGATGATTTGGCCATGTACGTATTTCTTAACAAGAAAACACATTTATTTTGTTACTGTTGCTGTCATACAGTACAGCTATTTTGCTCAAGTCATATAATGAGACTCAATATTTCTATAAAGATTTTCACAGAATGCAGTCATTTGTTTGGTGTCCAAAACTAGACTTAGACACACTATAATGCCAAATGTATTGGGATGCAGCACCAAATCAGTGCTTTCAAATGTTCCAATAAAGACATGGATGAGTGAGTTTGGTCTGCATGTTGTACTCTTGGGTTGACAATGAAGCTAGCAGTTTAAATAAAATCAGCACCACTGATGGTTTTGTGTGGTCATGCAGGTCCTTTATCACCAACCACAACTAAATTTAACGTCTAAGGTTTCAACTGTAAACGTGTATGATAATTTATTAAGAAAACCACCAGATACTATCAGTTTCTATTAGTTTTGGTTCTTATAATATTACAGTAATTGTCTTCTTTAGTTTCATATTTGTCCCCAAAAATATTTTCAGTGTAAAACAACAGTGGCTGATCTTCAGACCAAGCTGAAGGATCTGAGGGCCCTGGCTGATGGACTGGAGCGTGTTCATCAGGGAGCCACCATCGGCAGCCTGACAGGAGGAGTGATCGGAGCAGTGGGAGGAATTACATCCATTGTGGGGCTCATACTGGCACCCTTCACTTTGGGAGCATCACTTATTGTCACTGGAGTTGGTGTGGGGGTGGGTGCTGTTGGTGGGATCACTGCTGGAGCCTCAAACATCACAAACATGGTCAACCAGACCTCTGATCGCAGAGCTATTCGCAGCATGATTAGAGAGTTTGAGCAGAAAATTAGTGCAGTGGTCACCTGGCTGTTGGAGATTAACAGTGGTTTACAACCCAACAGCAGTTGTCCACAAGCACCTGAAACTGATAGTCACTTCAAAGAGGAAAACCTAAAGAGACTTGGCTTCAGGGCAGGAAAAGGCTTAAGTGGCATCAGTGAACTCGTCCGACTAGCTAGAGTGGTGAACATTGGCAAGACTGCAGCACAAGCGTCAAGAGTAGTGCGTGTAGCAGAGGTAGCAACAGGTATCCTTTCTGGTTTATTTGTAGCAATGGATATATTCTTCATTGCTATGGATGCTAAAGAGATTCATCACATTAACAAAGCAAAGGAAGTAGAAAGGAGAGATGCACCTTCCTCAAGCTCAGGGTCTGATTTTGATGACAGTGAATCATTTGATAGGACCAGACTATTGCTGAACTCAGAGATGCCAGAGGATGACCTCCCTGAAACATCTAAAACTGACCAATCTGCTCCAAACACACCCCCAGTCAGTTCTGAGATCATGAGGTTTGTCCAATCAGTCAGAAAAGCTGCAGACGAGTTGGAAAAGGTTCTAAAAGAACTCAATTCTATGGTCTAATAGGTTACAATCAGGTCTCTGTCCTGTTGTGTTGATGCATAAAACAACACACAGAGTTGGTCATTCCTTATTGTTTAATATGAATGGTGTGATCATGTACTAATTGATGTTTCAACCAATTATCATTGGGTTAAAGTTATGTTCTTTACTTGTTGGGTTGAAAGTGTAGCAAGCTTTGTTAAATCAGACACTGAATCATTATGATGTTGTAATATTAACTCTGCTGGCATTTTTTTGTCATGACATAAAATGAAGACTGTTTCTTCTAAAGAACTGAATGTTCTGCTGTATTTGATTGTTTAATTTATGAATAACCCAACACACTGAAAGTCAGCTGGTAACACTGATTACATTTTCTGCATAAGAATTAGGATGTAAGTCAAGTTATTTCCATGTGTGATTGTATTAAACCTTTATGTACAAGCTGGTATTGTGATCTTTTGTTTTTCAGTAATGAAAAACACTTCTTTGTACTTTTATCTGGCTTTTCTCTTTCTTCAAGCTGCATGATGAGACCTTAAAAACAATCATCTTTAAGTTATTCCTAAGAATTTATGATAATGCAGAGTCCTTTATTGTTCTGCAGTGTAAATTAACTTGCCAAATGAGTTACATTTTTTCGTTTTTTTCTGTATCTTGTCCGGCAGTAAAGCCATCAGAATTACCTGAATGCTAAAAATAAGTCTTACAGACTGACTTTCACGTCAACTTCTCTCTCCATTGTTACTAAATGATAAATGGCCTGTATTCAACACCCCCAAAGCGCTTTAAAACACAAACAGTCATTCACCCAATCACACACTGATAAGCTACATTGTAGCCACAGCTGCACTGGGGCACACTGACAGAGGCCATGCACCGGCACCCACCAAGTCCCTCTGACCATCACCAGGAGGCAAGGTGGGTGAAGTGTCTTGCCCAAGGACACAATGTCAAGTTAACCAAGCCGGAGCTGGGATCAAACCAGTGCTGGCCCTTTAAATTGGTTTTGCTTTCTTTTTTGCTCTTTAAGTCGCAGCTCTCTTTGCCAAAACAGAGCGAGAGAACAAGACTGACTTTTGGTGACATGTAAGTGTTGAATCTGGGTATTTACAATGTTCAAACTGAATGTTCAAACTTATCTTAGGGGAATATTTGCTGCTACATTAAAAAAAAAAAAAAAAAAGATCACATTCTAAAGGCTAACAAGAGGCAGCTTGCTTTGACCTGTGTTTACAGCATGTTTCTGTAATACTTTAACAGCATGTCTAATAACCACGTTTTCTCTTTCTGAAGATTTGTATATTTAGAAGAAATCAACAAAAATGGGAAAAGACCAAAGCAAACTGGCCCAGAAAGGCTATGTGATAACAAAACAAGATAAAAAATATACCATTGCAACAAAGGGTGACGATTCATTTTTCATAAAGATGATTCATCTAAATCAGGTAAGTTTGTAGTTTTATCTCAGTAAATGAGCCACATTCTGCTGATACATGTGATGTTTTAACAGAAAACCAGACAAGCTGTAGCAACCTTAACCTCAGAGATAGAAATCCTCCAGAAAATCAACCACCCTCATATTGTCAACATGAAGAACTCTTTTAAAGGTACGTTTTGGCTCAGAATCAGAGGTTTACATTCATTTGATCTAGTTTAACTTCTCAAAAATATATCTGTATACATGATGTGAATATGTATATACACAGTGTTTTTATAAATACCAGTTTGTAAAAAGGTTTAAAAGTTCTTGTACATTTACCCATACTGGCACATTTTAACCAAAATTAATCACAACAAACTTCATTTGTGAAATAAAAACGTTACTAAAAGCAGAAAAGGTTGTTTTTTTTTTGCCCATATACTTAAAAAGGAAAATATTGAACTTATGTACGCAGTGATTGGAAATGCTCCATTTATCATTCATCTCCACAAGGCTTGCTGCAGGTCCTTTGTCTAACACAGAAAAATGAGGTGTTTCCAGTTTAACCTGTCTTTACTGGTTGCCTTTTCATTTTAGAATTCATTGTTACATTTTTTTACAGTCTCAGTATCTCTTAGTCAGCTGATCAGCAGCTCTTTAGTGAACCTACTGAACACTGCTGTAGTGACTATAGTACCAAAATAAGGAATAATGTCCATTTGCAGCATAGACACAGAAAATTTTATTTCACACACCACATGCAAAATAATACCGGTTCTCTTTGTTTCTCCTAGATGACAATGAAAGCATTTACTATGTAGTGATGGACCACTGTCAGGGAGGAAGTCTGGCTGATAAAATAGAAATGAAGCCTCCAGAGTCTCTACGGGAGTCTGAGGTGTGAAACTGTAAAACACATTTTAGTAAAATGCTACACGATGAAGTCGTTTTCTTTTGTCACAGCCTTGTTTTTTCTGTCACAACGTGTTTTGTAGATACTAAGCTGGATAGCTGAGGTCTGCATGGCTCTGAAAGACATTCATGAAGCAGCTTTACATCATAAGGCTCTGACTCCAAAGGTACAAGGTTCACTACATAAACACTGAAACAAGTTGTGCTTCATAGGCTATATACAGTGTATATATATAAATATATATATATATATATAGTATATATATATAATAAATGTATGATAAATATGAATACATAGATTTATAAAATAGTATTTATCTTTCAATTTTTTTATTTTTAATAGAATAAGTGATTTGAGCTTCCCAATGTACATCTACATTCTTAATACTTTTATTATAGTATATTATATTTTGTTTACATTATGATGACTATTTGATATGCTCATGAAGTTAATTTACATTTTGCCTTTTTTCCATAGAATGTTCTCCTCACAGACATCGGACTCGTCTGCTTGGTTGGATTTGGAAACTCCCATGAAAAGTGAGATAGATTATGTGTTTATGTTTATGAGAACATAAGTAGTCTACCAAGAACTAATCCTAGTGTCATATCAGAACTAGGTTTTAGTCAGACCCTCAAAGGTAAAGTTGCCTCTCAGAGTTAATAAATTAACATTTAAACCCAGAATTTTTGCATCCTGGGTCAAACGTATAAAATGTACTTTTCCAAATACAACATTTTATATATAGACATTAATAATATTTGAATATTCCTGTTGTTACTCACATTTAATGACATCAAAGAAGAAAATATTAGCATTTTTCTAAATTTAAGAAACTCCTTTAGTTTAATAATTGAAAGCCTGATATATAAATTTACCCAAAAATGTTAAAAATGTATTTATTAGTTATTGTTAATTTAACAATTTTGTAAGTCTCTTTTATATTATACATTTATTTTTTAAAAACTCTCCAATATTTATGGTAATTATTTTTGGAACTGCAGTTCTTAAAGTATTTAGAAGAAGATTTATATAAGAATTCTTACAGCAAGATTTTGATAAAAAATTCTAATCCTGGTAGAGAGGTAAAGATCTTAGAAATGTAGACATGTGACTTTTGACCTTTTAGGATTAATAACTGTTTTGCATTGCAGTGAGGAAATTTGTATTACAAAATTAGAGAAAAGAAAGTTGATGATCCATTCTGTTCTGCATCTCTGACTCACACACTCATGTCAGACTTATGCCATAGGTTCAAAAAAAGTTTCTTTGAATTTTAAAAACAATGCAGTGTAATGGACAGAATATTATTCTATTATTTTCATTTTATTTATGTGTTTACTTTTTTCCTCCAACAGTTCAAACAGTCCCTCTAACACAAGTCCAAATTCAACTTTAAATTACCTGGCACCTGAAGTCTTGGCAAAATGCACTTATGATGCAAAAAGGTAAAATTGTTCTCCTAAAACATATAATTTGCAGGTGTTACAGAGTTGTTTTACAATGTTATCCAAATTAATGTGATGGGTTTTTTTTTTTTTTGCACAAATAAAAAAAACAGCTTTTTTCTTCTGAAAGAAACAAAAGACATTGTTTAAAAACATGTAATTAAATAAGCTATGCAGTAAATCTGAAGCAAAGTGCAACCTGAGCAAAGAACTTCAGTTATTTGAGATGCACGACTTCTTTATTTGAGAAATCTAAAAAATGACTTTTATGTCATGACTTTTATGTCAACTTTTATGTCACTCCTCCGTGAACCGTCACCTTATCGTGGTGGAGGAGTTTGAGTGCCCTAAAGATCCTAGGAGCTATGTTGTCTGGGGCACTTGTGCCCCTGGTAGGGTCACCCATGGCAAATTGGTCCTAGGTGAGGGGTGAGACAAAGTGCGGTTCAAAAGACTCTTCATGCAAGTACAATCATCGAGCCAGTGTACCCGGCCCGGAGGGTTACCGGGGTCCCACCCTGGAGCCAGGCCTGGGGTTGGGGCCCGTGAGCGAGCGCCTGGTGGCCGGGCTTTCGCCCATGGGGCCCGGCCGGGCCCAGCCCGAACTGGATACATGGGCGCATCCACCTGTGGGCCCACCACCTGCAGGAGGAACATGAAGGGTCTGGTGCAATGTGGATCGGATGGCAGACCAAGGCGGGAGCTTTGGCGGTCCGATCCCCGGACACAAAAACTGGCTATCGGGACATGGAACGTCACCTCTCTGGCAGGGAAGGAGCTGGAGCTTGTGGAAGAGGCTGAGCGATACCGGCTAGATATAGTCGGGCTCACCTCGACACATAGCGTTGGCTCTGGAACCCGAGTCCTTGAGAGGGGTTGGACTCTCTTCTATGCTGGAGTTGCTCCGGGTGAGAGGCGGAGGGCTGGGGTGGGCTTTCTGTTAGCCCCAAGACTCTCTGCCTGTATGTTGGGGTTTTCTCCGGGGGACGAAAGGGCAGCTTCCCTGCGCCTTCGGGTTGGGGAACGGGTCCTGACTGTTGTTTGTGCTTATGCACCAAACAGCAGCTCAGAGTACCCACCCTTTTTGGAGTCCCTGGGACGAGTGCTGGATAGCGCTCCTACTGGGGACTCCATAGTCCTGCTGGGGGACTTCAACGCTCACGTGGGCAATGACAGCATGACCTGGAGGGGCGTGATTGGGAGGAACAGCCCGCCCAATCTGAACTCGAGTGGTGTTCTGTTTTTGGACTTCTGTGCAAGTCGCAGTTTGGCCATAACAAACACCATGTTCAGACATAAGGATGCCCACCGGTACACCTGGTACCAGGGCAGCCTAGGTTACAGGTCAATGATTGACTTTATAGTTGTATCATCTGACCTGAGACCGTATGTTTTGGACACTCGAGTGAAGAGAGGAGCGGAGCTGTCAACTGATCACCACCTGGTGGTGAGTTGGATCAGATGGCAGGGGAAGATGCTACGCAGACCTGGTAGACCCAAACGTATAGTGAGGGTCTGCTGGGAACGCCTGGCAGAAGAGCCTGTCAAGATGGTCTTCAACTCCCACCTCCGGCAGAGCTTCGACCACGTCCCGAGAGCAGTGGGGGACATTGAGTCCGAATGGGCCTTGTTCCGCTCTGCGATTGTTGAGGCGGCTGTTGCTAGCTGTGGTCGCAAGGTAGCCGGTGCCAATCGTGGCGGTAACCCCCGTACCCGCTGGTGGACACCAGAGGTTAGGGGAGCCGTCAGGCTGAAGAAGGAGGCCTACAAGGCATGGCTAGTCTGTGGGTCTCCAGAAGCAGCTGATGGGTATCGGAGGGCCAAGCGGGGTGCAGCAGTGGCAGTTTCCGAGGCAAAATCTCGAGCGTGGGAGGAGTTCGGCGAGACCATGGAGAAAGACTATCGGTCGGCTCCAAAAAGGTTCTGGCAAACCATCCGACGCCTCAGGGGAGGAAGGCGGCAACTCGCTCACACTGTTTACAGTGGGGACGGGGAGCTTCTGACATCAATTGGGGCTATAGTCGGGCGGTGGAAGGAATACTTTGAGGAGCTCCTCAATCCCACCGACACGCATTCCTATGAGGAACCAGAGCTGGGAGAACTGGGGATGGACTGTCCAATCTCTGGGGCAGAAGTCGCTGAGGTAGTCAAAAAACTATGCAGTGGCAGAGCCCCGGGGGTGGATGAGATCCGACCTGGGTATCTGAAAGCTATGGACGTTGTAGGACTGTCGTGGTTGACACGTCTCTGCAACATTGCGTGGTCATCGGGGGCAGTTCCTGTTGAGTGGCAAACCGGGGTGGTGGTTCCCATTTTTAAGAAGGGGGACCAGAGGGTGTGTTCCAACTATAGGGGGATCACACTCCTCAGCCTCCCTGGAAAGGTCTACTCCAGGGTACTGGAGAGGAGGGTCCGGTCGATAGTTGAACCTCAGATAGAAGAGGAGCAATGTGGTTCTCGTCCTGGTCGTGGAACTGTGGACCAGCTCTTTACCCTCGCTAGGGTGATGGAGGGGTCATGGGAGTTTGCCCAACCAATCCACATGTGTTTTGTGGATTTTGGAGAAGGCTTATGACCGTGTCCCCAGGGACACCCTGTGGGGGGCGCTCCAGGAGTACGGGGTGGATGGCCTTTTTTTAAGGGCCATTCAGTCCCTGTACCAGAGGAGTGTGAGTCTGGTCCTCATAGCCGGCAGTAAGTCGGACCTGTTCCCAGTGAGGGTTGGACTCCGCCAGGGCTGCCCTTTGTCACCGGTCCTGTTCATAACATTTATGGACAGGATTTCTAGGCGCAGCCGTGTTGTGGAGGGTGTTGAGTTTGGTGACAGGAGAATCTCGTCTCTGCTTTTTGCAGATGATGTGGTCCTCCTAGCTTCATCAGGCTCTGACCTACAGCTCTTGCTGGGGAGGTTCGCAGCCGAGTGTGAAGCGGCTGGGATGAGGATCAGCACCTCCAAGTCTGAGGCCATGGTTCTCGGTCGGAAAAGGGTGGCTTGCCAACTCCAGGTCGGGAGAGAGATCCTGCCTCAAGTGGAGGAGTTCAAGTATCTCGGGGTCTTGTTCACGAGTGAGGGAAGGAGGGAGCGGGAGATCGACAGGCGGATTGGGGCAGCGTCTGCAGTGATGCGGACGCTGAACCGGTCTGTTGTGGTGAAGAAGGAGCTGAGCCGGAAAGCAAGGCTCTCGATTTACCGGTCGATCTACCTCCCAATCCTCACCTATGGTCATGAGCTTTGGGTAATGACCGAAAGAACGAGATTGCGGATACAAGCGGCCGAAATGAGTTTCCTCCGCAGGGTGGCCGGGCTCAGCCTTAGGGATAGGGTGTGGAGCTCGGACATTCGGGAGAGACTCGGAGTAGAACCGCTGCTCCTCCATGTCGAAAGGAGCCAGTTGAGGTGGTTCGGGCATCTTGTTAGGATGCCCCCTGGACGCCTCCCCAGGGAGGTGTTTCAGGCATGTCCTGCTGGCAGGAGGCCCCCGGGTCGACCCAGGACACGCTGGAGAAAATATATCTCTGGTTTGGCCCTGGAGCGCCTTGGGATCCTGCCGGAGGAGCTGGTAGAAGTGGCTGGGGAGAAGACTGTCTGGAACTCCCTAATTGGGATGCTGCCCCCGCGACCCGGACCCGGATAAGCGGAAGAAGACGAGACGAGACGAGACTTTTATGTCTTTCCCCCTATAGTTCACTCATGAAAAGTTCTGAGCATCATTAACATTTCCAGTTAAAGGCTTTTGATATTATTTAATTGTTTTGTGATGTACATTTTATATTCCAAAGTTGTCTTTCACTGTAGCTACTGACATAAAACATTTCTTCTAGTGATATCTGGTCGGTGGGATGCATCCTCTTTGAGCTCTGTACTAAAAAGCAAGCGGTAAGTAGCACCTGAAGGAGATTTTTACTTACACACCATTTTTTTTCTGTAAAACCTAAAAGTAGTTTAACCCTTTAACTGTCTGGTGGGATATTAGTCCTATCTAATTGAAGCATGTCGAGCACTCTAGAGTTCATAATTTCAACCCAAGCCTGAACCCAACCCATCGGTTTGGGTCGGATTGGGCCGAATAACTAAGTCAATTCATTGGGCTGAGTCGAGTTTGGACAGCAGAGAGAGATGGGGAAAAAACTAAACGTAATTATAAAATAAAGAAAGCTAAAATATATTCTGAGTTAAAAAAAACTCAAACAAATGCTGAGCTGCGAAGTGTGAGCGAAGTTCAGGCGCAGGAAAAATGTTGATGGCTCATTAAATACAGCGCTACATGAGGCTCACAATAGAAGCACAATAATAATCTGATTAGGCCTTGAATGGTCACTGTAAGACGAAGTATTTTGACAAGTCTAATCATTGTTTGAATTATTTGAAGAGTTGATATTTTATACTTATACCTTAGTACAAAGACATATGGAAAAATAACAGAATAGGAGGCTTAACGTAAAGTTCATAAAAGTTTAAATAGGATTTAAAAAATTTCAGTAAAAACTCAAAAACTTTTGAGAGAGAGAGAGAGAGAGAGAGAGAGAGAGAGAGAGGATAAGATGGACAGAAAGATAGGATCACTGGAATCATTATGGTCGCCACAGCTGTTCTAGACAAGCTTAGACACAGGGACACAGAGGAGCACAGGCCTACTGTCTTTAGAAACTGAGCCTCAAAAAACAGTTGATCTACAAAAGTGATCAATTTTAATTAAACAAAACTGAACTGTGAATAGATGACAGGTGTTTCGCGATATCACATGTAAATGTTTGGGTTTCTAAAGTGTTTTATGTTGGGGACACAACAAGTTAAAAAGGACCCTTCACTTCCAGTTTGGAAGAGAACATTATCAGTACTAATATATCATGAAAGTCACTGGAAGTTTAAAAGTCTTCACAGTCAGTACAGTATACAGGTTTACTTTGTTATTTAAAATAACAATGAATTCTTGCTCAAACAACAACACATTTCTTTTCAGTTCTCTGCAGAAAACAGAGTCAACCTCATCCCAAAGATAATCAGTGGTGTTTGTCCAACTCTCCCAAACACGTTTTCACCAGAGCTTGGTGATCTATTAACTGATCTACTGAACAAAGAACCTCGAGAAAGACCAACAGCTAGTGAGGTCCTGGCTCATCCTGTTGTTCTACAGTGTCTCACAGAAAAGGTTAGATATTTGAAGTCAACATTTAACTCACTATTCTTATTTTTTCATTTGACTAATTGATCCTGTAATTATTTCTTAACAAGAAAACACATTTATTTTGTTACTGTTGCTGTCATACAGTACAGCTGTTTAACTCAGATGAATACGCAGAGCATTGAAAAGTCAGGTCCAAGCCATGTGATGAGACTCATTACTTTTATCCTCTTATTTTAATCTTTGGTGTCTAAGACTAGACTTAGATACACTATAGTGCAAAAGGTATTGGGATGCAGCACCAAATCAATGCATTCAGGTGTTCCTAAAAAGACGAGTGAATCTGGTGTAGACTGGTGTGGAGTCCTGACCTCAACACAATAAAACACTCCTGAGATGAATTTAAATGTAGTCTAATCAGTGCCTGATTCCACAAATATATCTGGAAAAATTTTCAAACATTTCCCATAAACAGACCTTATGGAAAGCCCTCCTAGAAAAGTCAAAACTCACATAGCTGCAAAGGATGAACCAAGAGCTGCAGTCTCTCATAAGATCCAGTACCAGAGACAGTAATGTGAGGTTTCTACAAGATGACTCATAGCTTTCTATCAGTTCATGGTGCCTTGTGTAGTTTTGAGAAGATAAAAAAAAACAACGCCTCTGTTTACTTTTGTGTGGTGAGAAATGTTCCACTTATCTCCAACCACAACCAAAAGTAATGTCTTCAGTAAACATATATATTATTATTTATTAATTAAGAACTCCATAAAGACTATCAATTTTAATTAGTTGTTGTTCTTTTATTAAATGTATTCTCTTCTTTTTTCTACTTGTCCCCAAAAACCAACCCTTTTCAGTGTAAAACAACAGTGGCTGATCTTCAGACCAAGCTGAAGGATCTGAGGGCCCTGGCTGATGGACTGGAGCGGGTTCATCAGGGAGCCACCATCGGCAGCCTGACAGGAGGAGTGATCGGAGCAGTGGGAGGAATTACATCCATTGTGGGGCTCATACTGGCACCCTTCACTTTGGGAGCATCACTTATTGTCACTGGAGTTGGTGTGGGGGTGGGTGCTCTTGGTGGGATCACTGCTGGAGCCTCAAACATCACAAACATGGTCAACCAGACCTCTGATCGCAAAGTTGTCTGCAGAATGATTAGAGAGTTTGAGCAGAAAACTAGGGCAGTGGTCACCTGGCTGTTGGAGATTAACAGTGGTTTACAAACCATCAGCAACAATTGTCCACAAACACCTGAAACTGATGGCAGCTTTAGAAAGGAAAACCTAAAGAGACTTGGCATCAGGGCAGGAAGAGGCTTAAGTGGCATCAGCGAACTCATCCGACTAGCTAGAGTGGTGAGCATTGGCAAGATTGCAGCACAAGCATCAAGAACAGTGCGTGCAGCCGAGGTAGCAACAGGTATCTTTTCTGGTTTATTTGTAGCAATGGATATATTCTTCATTGCTATGGATGCTAAAGAGATTCACAACATTAAGGAAGCAAGAAAAACAGAGAGGAGAGAAACACCTTCCAGCAGGTCAGGGTCTGGAATTGGTGATACAGTGTCAACCTCTGATCAGGCTGAACTATTGTCCAACTATGAAATGCAAGAATTTGACACTGCTGAACAAGATCTTCCACCTGAAGGGTCAGGGGCACAGTCTGTCCCAAAAGTCAGATCTGAGCTCATGAGATTTGTCATATCAATCAGAGAGGCAGCAGACGAAATGAAGCATATCCTGGATGAGTTGGGAAGTATAACCTCGTCTCTTCCTTCACTTTAAGAAGAAAATAAGGAATGGTCAAATATGGAAAAATGCAACCTGATGGTTCAGACTGAAAGGAACATATAAGTCACATGTGGGTGTGAGCCAGTGGTCACATTAACAGAATATCTTCTGTCATTCTTAGGGTTTTTTTTTTTAATGGTGATAGAAAAATCTGAAAGTCATCTGTCATTTTGACAGATTACAATTCACACCCACTTGGTGGCATGTCAACATAATAACTGTTTAATTAGCTGTTTTGTCTTTTGTTGACCTTGTTGGCCTCACAAAAAAACGTCACAGCAGCTGAATGTCTGAAGTTTCTTCAAAAAGCTCAATAATGGCGATGATGTTGATAAAAGTTCAAGTTTATTTGCGAAGGGACAGTGCATATTAATGAACATATATATGTTTGTACATATGTAAATATGCAAGATTATAGCCAGGGCTAATTTCTATCCTTTGTCCCTCGGCAGGTTAATGCCTGCCATACATAAATAAATACAATAGAAAACAAAAACAATTTATGGAGTTCTAAATATTGCAGCATAATGTAAAAAAAAAGCAGCATGTTGGAAAATTGCATTCTACGTGATAGTTTTAATGATAGCAGCTTACTAGAATATTACACATTCCCCTATAGTAATGAAAGTGACGGCTCAAAGTAAGATTGTACATTGCACAAAGAATATACACTTGAAAAATAAAAGTTTGAATAACAGTATCAAATCAAATCAAACTTTATTTATATAGCACCTTTCATGCCCCAGCGAGCAACACAAAGTGCTTGACAGATTAAAATGACCCATACAACCCACATTTCCTCCCTTTCCCACACATAGAACAATTATGACACTCTCCCCTCCCAGTCCACAACCCATTCCCAGGCACACATACACATAAAAACCACATTAAACACTATGTTGAGCTCAGATGGCTCCAGTAATGAGCAACACGCCATCAAGTGGCGTACAGTACAGTACATCAGTTAGCAGCAAGAGAGTTCTTTTTCACTCTATACATGTCTAATATCTGGCTCCTACATTCAGTCTCATCATAAGTACATCTCTTCAGTAATCACACACACATACTATTTACACTATTTACACACGTACCCGTGATGTTATATAAGGTAGAACTCTTTCAGTTTATGACTAATTGTGCATCTAGTAGCCATGACTTTAGTTTTTGCTGAATGAATTCAGGGTGCTGGCTACACAGATTTCTGTTGGGATTGTGTTCCATGTTGTTGAGGCGCGATATGAGAACACCGTCTGCCCAAAGGTGCTCCTTCTAAAAGGGACCAGGCAGTCCCCCCTAGAGCTCGCCCTGGTTGATCTGTTATGATTTTCTTTTTGTTTGATAAACTCTTGTAATGCAGTCGGAGCCAGTCCATGTAATATTTTGAACACAAGAATAGAATCTGTATATCTGATCATGTTTTCCCAGTTTAGTAGTTTATGTTTTTTGAGAATACTGCAATGATGATGTGTTTTTGGTTTTCTGTCTAGGACCTTTAGGGCTTGTTTGTATGTTGTATTTATTGGTTTTAAAGTTGTTTTGCATGTCGTTGTCCAGCTACTTATAAGTCATTTGTGAAACAATCATAGCGTTAAAATACAGTTCTGCTGATCCTTGAGTTAAATTATCTCTGATGTATGTAAAGTTTGACAAGTTAAACTTCATTCTATTTACTGTTTGTTTTACTTGTTGTTTAAAGGTAAGTTGCGAGTCTATAATAACACCCAAGTACTTATATTGTTGCACCACTTCTAGTTTTTGCCCATGTAGTATTACTGATGAGTCCATGTCTTCATTAGTTTCTCTTTTACAGAAGAACATGCTGACAGTTTTGGAGGAGTTTAGGAATAGTTGGGAGTTTTTCAGCCAGTCTGTCACTTTGCTCATTCCAGAGGACAATTTTTTAGCTGCTGAGTTTTTGTTATTGGCATGAACATATATGACTGCATCATCAGCATACAGTTGGCAATGTACATCTGGTGGACAGCAGAAACATGGTGATTTTCACTTAATCAATAGATTGTGCAGCAATCCCACTTGAGATGTTTGATCACACACAAAGCGAGTGTGCAACTCAAGTTCATGCAGACCAGGAGGAAGTTGTAGGATTCAGGCCACAGCAGATGCTGTTTATATTTTAGGTTCAATTGTTTGATTACATTCTCTATATTTATATATTCAGGGGTGCACACAAAAATTTGACTGAGGTACTCAGGGGAGAACCTGGCGTTGATGTGTGGTACACCTTGAGTTTGGGGGGGTAAGGTGCATGCATGCGTGTGGGGCTGTGTGATCGAGACCGTGAAAGCATGACGCCTGAAGCCGGGAGTCACTATTAAGCTACATTGCTGGCTGAAACAGAACGGCTCTTTATTTTAAACAATGTCAGAGAGCATAACAGCATGAACCAGTTCTATCGGGGAAGCTAATTAGCAATGCACAGTTAGGTGTTGCAACAAAATGAGTCCCCAAACATAGTTCCGCATGAAACTCCGGTCCGCAAATGCGCATTTGTGCAGAGAGATCTGGGGTGTGCATGCATAATGGGGGACAAGTTATGTGCACCCCTGTTTTTTTCAGTGAGGTACTCTAGTGAGTTCCAGGCGTTGATGCTTGTTGCTCCTGCCATCCATTTAAGTTTGTGACTGTGTTTGTTGCTGCTGCTGTGTGTCACTAAGCTCCCGCTAAAATATAATCAGCCATCTGACTGCGCCACACACCAGCCGCTTATCTGCGGCTCTATTTATAAGTAGCTACTGGGGCCATAGTCAGCGGGTTTTGTTACTACAGAAAAAAGTTACATGTATTTATCTGATTGATGTTTGACAACAGGATGTTCAGATTGTACTAAATATTATTTAAAATGAATAAAATTAAATGCTATTGAGTATGTCATTATCTTCATTTTGAAAATTAAGAAGTGACGGGTAAAAATACATAATGATCAGCTTTTTTTGAACGTCAGTCAAAATAGACAACTAAGCCTCTGATGTGAGAAAATTGAGGAAATTGTTATTCCATCCTGTTGCTGATGTTATATTTTGGTTTACACTCAGTTGCCATGAGACTGGTTCGTACTTCCCACTTCCTGTTTTATTTTGGTGTCAGTTTCTCTTGTTTCAGTTCTGTTTCCTGATCTTCATTACACTGATTCCTTGTATATGTATTTAACCTGTCTCTGTTCTCTTTCAGTTGCCAGTTTGTTAGTCTTCACACTCTCGTACCAGCCTTAGTTCCTAATTATTGATTTCTGTTTTTGACCTAGCTCTGTGCCGTGGGTTACTCTCTTGCCTCTGGATTTGGACTTTAAAGCTAGTTGCAGCTCTGACCTAAAGGTTTTTTGTGTTTTACTCCTGAACCTACATTTGAGTCTCCTCCATCATACATGCCTGATGTCAGTGTAATTGTCAATAGTAACTAATTTCAAAATGTTATTAGGCTACTACATTATATGTTGAATATTTATTTGAAGCGTGGCCATTGTATGTTTTATGGTCAATCAATGAACTATGCACTATTAAACATTTCTATTGATGTAGATTAAATTATATAAATTGTCATTTAGGATGAGGGTCAGCTTTTTTCAGCTTTTCTGTGTGAAAAGGAACCAGCTGAGGTGATGCACGTGGGCTGTTGCCCTTGTGACCTGTACCAAGATGAGTGGAAGACAGCAAGAGGAGTCAAATGTGATATTTTGCACATATTGTTTGTGTGCTGACTCATATCCGGGACAGTGCTTCTGTTTATCCTTTAGAGAAGTAACTCTGTATGGTTTTATTGGTAATTACAGCTGCCAGCAGTGAATCAGTAACTCGTTTACAACAGTCCACCTGATGCTGGCTGTTCTTCCAGCTGAACTATCACTCTATCAGACAATACCTGTAGATGACTGAGTTACACAGCAGCACAAGAGAGGATTGTTGAAGGTGAGTGTAGAGGGAAGGAATTTGATAAAGGGCAGAGCAAAACAAGCCAAACACTTCACTTTTACTTTTTGGGTTTTGGTTTTAAAGGGAATCACTTGATCAATTGAGTTATTGTGGTCTAAGAAATGCATGTTTTGTAAATTCTTTACTCATACGACAAAAAGATCCACTGCAATGACTGAGAGGTCAAACACAATAAATTATATTGTGTTAGACTTAATATCAACATGGATCGGTTTTTAAATTAAAGGCATACTCAGTAGCCAGGTAAACAATGTAGCTTTTAACTTTTTTTTAAAGCCTCTTAACAACGTTCCAACATAGTATAGCCATAAATATATTGTGGAGATGTTAAAAAACCCCGAAAGAAATCAATAAAGTAGTTGTCCCTCAGTTCTCTAAAAACTTCAGCCAATCCTATCGTTCGGACCGAACGATAGGATTGGACAATCCAGCTGTCTGTCTGCCGCATTTCCACACTGCTTGGATTGGCATTAATCCGCCCGGACACATTTTGTGCAGAACATCCCGGAAATGAAAGTGAAAGTAGAAGCCGGGCTGTTAGCGCTTCCATTTTAAGATAAAAATACCAGAGTCCCCCCCAAAAAACACCTTTTCAGCTAGCAGAAAACTAAAAACGTTTGGAGGTGAAAAGAGGAAAAGCTGGGGGAACGTTTCTGCTGCTGGAGTTACACTCTGCTTTGTCACCTTTGCAAACCGTGGTCTTATGTCGGCGGGAGGGTGGTATATGGATTTTACCCGATGGGAGGGGTGAGTTCACTGAGACGTGTTTCTGTAAAATAGCTAGCTCGTTTGTTTACCTGGCTACTGAGTATGGCTTTAACAAAAAATGTTAAAATATGTGTAAAAAATTCTGTAATATAACCTTTGACACTATAGTCTCTTTCCACGTACAAACTGTTCCAGAAAGGTTCTGTGTGGTTCAGTTGAAGCTTCTGATTGGAAAATCACAATATGAACCACCAATTGTGTAAGACTGTGGCCCATTTTAAAGGAGATACGAGTAGTTTGGTAAACAATGTGGCTTAAAATATTTTTTTAATGCCTCTTAACGACGTTCTAACATAGTATAGCTATAAATATATTGTAGCAATTAAAAAACCCCGAAAGAAATCAATAAAGTGCACTGTCAGAAACTAAAGTACAGAATTGTACCTTTCGTCGTCACTGGGGTGGTACCCTCAAAAGTACAATTTTGTACCTTTAACTGGGGGGCTGCATACTAAGGGGTACAAAAATGTACCCTAAGGGGTACCTCATATTTGTACAGGTTACAGGTTTGATTAGAAAAAGGTACAAACTACAAGGGTAAAAATTTGTACCCCCAGTTAAGGTACAGAATGGTACCCTCAAAGGTACCATTCTGTGGGAGGCGAAAGGGAGGGGTGAGAGCTCTGAGACGTGTTTGTGTAAAATAGCTATGTTTGAAGATACCTCAGTGAACCTTTAAGTTCAAAACAGCTCCTGATGCTGAGTAATGGTTTGGAAAGGAGCATCAAATGATTGTAGAATTTCAGATCAGGAGGAACAGTCAGTGACTCCGTGGTCCTGTACAGCCAATGCAAGGGCTGCACTTAAACTTTCAGCACAGAGTTTGTGTCTGGTGCAGGTTGTCCCCTGCCAGGGCTGCTCTATGTCTCTTATCCTGGTTGTTGTAATTATAGACAGGATCTCAAGGTATTGTCATAAAGAAGAGAGTGTCTGGTTTGGGAACCACAAGGTCTCGTTTGTAATTTATCAGAAAATGTGTTTCTGTTGACTTCATCAAGCCATGACCTTCAGCGTGCACTGGATCAGTTTGAGGCTGAGTATGAAGCAGCTGGTTGAGAGTCGGCTCCTCCAAATAGGATGCGATGGTGGAATGCTCCCATTGGATTAGGAGGACGTCTCTGCCTAAATCAGAGGAGTTCAAGTATTTCGATGTCTTGTATATGAGTGATGGTGATTTATGTGACCTCTGTGGAAATGCACCCAATGCTGACAGGTAGATGGTCCCCTGGTAGAGGATTCCATTCCATTCTGAAGAATGGGAGAACCAACTGTCTGGATCTGTTGTGATCCATTCCCCTTTGCGTTCAGTGTTTAGTTTTTGCCTGTTTCTTCACTGTTTTCCTCTGTTCCTCCTCCTGCCACACCTCCAGGCCAGCTGACAGTTTGGCCTGGGCCTGGGACAATAAACCAGTTTGTCTAGCCCTATTGGTGGGCGTGCACACCTCCACAGGTGTTTTTTATCTACGTATTCCACTTATGCAGCTGCTGTTCTGTTCTCGGATCACCTTCGTCCCTATAAAACCTCCCCAGTTTACTGTATTTATTTCCTGTAGGATCCTTTAGGTTTTATTTTGTAATCTCTGGCCATCCCAGTGTTTAGCCATAGATTCCCTTAATAAAGCATTTTAACTTCATCTGCTGCCTTCTGCTTCCACTGCTCCTCCTGCACCTGGGTCCTACATCAACCTTAAACACGACAGGATCCTGTAATGCTATCTAGACGTGCAGATGCTAGACAGCAGGAAAGAATGACAACATCTTTAGTAGTGCAACAATTAACCATTCTAACAGATTTCAGGTAATTATTTATGTGTACGGGGACACTGCTCCATTCTGCCCCTTTTTTAAGTATTACATAGGAAGATGAGTGGTAGGTGATGCAGTCAGGTATGTCCATCAGTAGGGGAGGAAGACTGCCTGTTATGTTTGGATTTAAGTGGCTGTTTGGCTTTCATACATGACTTGAGCGAAACATCAGAGAGACATAGTCAAGTAAAAACAACCAACAGCATAAAGACAAACCAAAACCGACATTTATTGTTTAATAAGAAAGTTCATACTAGGTTCTGTGTTGTAGGTGGGGTGAGTAATTACAGCAGGGTGATGTTTCAAATAATCACACAGAGATAGAAGAAGTAGCTGCCCATATGCTCAGTTTAGTTTCCCTTTCATTTTCTGAGTATAAATACAGACTCACTTTCACTTACCAGAGAACTTGTTCACGTTGACTCACTAAAGGTTTTTGTGTTTACATGCTGTGCACGTTTCAGCTCGACTGTTCTAGTATCACAAGAAAAGTTTTTATCTGTTTATTATAGGCGCTGCTCTTTCCATTTATTCTGAAAAAAGACTGACTGCAGGTAAGCAATATTCGACATTTTTTCTGTAAACGTTTTTAAATTATATATTTTATAACAAATGCATACATGATATTTTTAGTTGATTGAATTGATCATTTGTGTGTTCTGAAGGAATAACGGTTGGCGATGGGAAGGGAACAAAGCAAACTGGCCCAGGAAGGCTATGTGACGCAGAAAGAAACGGAAAGTTATACCATTGTCACAAAAGATGACAACACATTTTTTATTAAGATCTTCTCTCTGAAAGAGGTATGTGTAGAACTTATCCTCATTTAGACAGATGTTAAATAAAGTGTAGGGTTGTTTCATTAGCCAGTCTTCTTAGGAGACTTGAATTTTTTTATCTTTTTAATGATCAAATGGTCAAACTTTATATAACATGTAATAATTGCTGCAAAGTGAGGCAAACATCTTTGTTTTTGCTGTTTTGCAAACACAAATGTAGGGATTAGTTAACATAAATGTATGCTATCATAACAAGGCTGATTAGATTGTGATGTGGATTATTTGATTATAGGTTGTGCCATCAACTGATACTAAAGGATTTACACTTAAAGGGGTGTTTTTATTTATTTATTTTTTGCATAAACACCTTATTAAAGTTTTATTGTTTAAGTGTCAGAAAAGCATGTTTTACTATGTTTTCTTACTTATACAGACATGTAAATAGAAAACTGTTTTGTTCTTTGTTAATACATAAATGAATTATAAACCCTAATTATATATAAATAGATGGTACTGCAACAAATAACCTGCTCCTACTAATGCACGTTGTTTCAACAGATACCTAAACAAGCTCATGCTCCGTTGTTCTCCGAGATCGAAATCCTACAAAACACAAACCATCCTCACATTGTGAACGTGATGAACCTGATTAAAGGTGTGTTTGAACACATAATCTGAGATTTTATATTTATCACACACAATGCAAATACACAAAAGGTAGTCACATGAGTAGTGGAGCTCAACATGATTTTCAAAAGATTGCTATATAACTTCAATAAATTCTCAATTATAAATTGTTTTTGTGATCTCAAAGTTAGGAGTAAGAATTCTTACCATCCTTACATTTTTATTTAGAAAATGATTGCAAACAGTTAAATAGTTGTACTAGTGCAAAATTGGATCAACAGCGTTAACCTTCAAACGTGTCTTTAGTTTCTTGTATATTTTATCTTGTAAATGCATTTTGTAACAATTAGTCATTTTCAGCAGCTAATTTTGGGATATGTAAACAACTCTAGCTCAACAATCTTTGATATTGTTTGGTTTAAACTAACTAAACAGACTGATGCAAAATTGTGGAGGTTTATAAGCAAGTAATATATCATTATTACTGATATGACTTTTCTAAGTAAGCAAAGCAATTGGCCGCTAGTCCACTACCACTCATCAGAGCGTCTCCTAATCTGACTATGACTCTGGTCTCTCTCACATACACACACACATATGCGTGCACGCATGCACACACATGAGTCATTAAGCCACTTAATCAAAAGGTGGTGCCGAGTTCTAGTTTTCCATTAACACACATTAAAACTGTTGTTTTAGAAGATTCTTTGGGAGTAAAACACTTTAAGATAAATTATCAGTGTTTCTTTGTGAATCAGTGACTGTGATTTGAATGAGGCTCAGATCTAAATGCTGAAACTGCTCCAAATTTTCTAAGTGTTTCTAAGAGCCAATGTTAGCTTTTTAAGTTTGAAGATCAATACAAAGTTTATGATTTTTACATACACACATTCAGTACAAAAATAATGATATTGTTTTTTGTCATGCAGATGAAAATAAAGAGATGTGCTATCTTGTGATGGATCACTATCAGGGAGGGAACCTTGCTGATGAATTGGGGAAAATGCCAACAGAGTCTCTGCAAGAGTCTGAAGTATGACACTGCAGTTATATTAAGATGAGTTTTAATGATGTCCCATTGTTGTTGTTTCAAATAATATGACTTCCATTGTTTTCTTTCTCTCTTTCACTTACTTTTTTGTGCCAACGTGTTTCTCAGGTTCTGAGCTGGATGGTTGAGATCTGTATGGCTCTTAAGACAATTCATGAAGCAGGTTTGCTACACAAAGATCTTCGGCCAAAGGTACACAGATATTACATAAACAATGACAAAAAGCTTTTATACCACAATGTGAGTGCTCCCATTTTACGTATAAACAACAATCAATCATCCATCTTTGACCACTTTTCTGAGATTGGTTTGAGTGGCAGAGATCCACAGACCTCCATTTTCTCAGCAACCTCTTCCAACTCAACTAGAAAGATTCTGAGGAGTTCCCAGATCAGCTGTAAGATAAAAAATTGTTAGCAAGCCCTGTGTCTGCTCCAAGGTCTTTTTCCCAGTTGGACCTATCTGAAACCCCTTCCTTATCAAGTATCCAGAAGGCTTCCTAATCACATGCCTAGACGCTACTTTCAGGATGGCCAGATTCAGGAGACAAGGATGGTTGTCCTCTGATCTGATCGGAAAGCAAGCAGCTCAATCCCCTGCCCCAGCAGGCCATGTGCTGAAACATCCTTGGTCAAGAAACGGAACCCCAAAGTTTCCCTTCCAGGCGCTGTAAGGCAGTCCACTGCCCTTCAGAGATGGGTCAAATGCAGAGAAATTATTTCCCCAAGGGGATCAATAAAAGAAAAATCAAATTAAACCAACCATATTGGTTCTTTTTGCTGATGAGTAGCAGCAACTGTATTGTGAACTTATCCTGAAATAGCTGAGCTCCGTCATGTCACTCTGTGGACTATCTAGTTGGTATCACTCACATTCCTGCACAAGTGCATGTTCTTTCCATATAGGTGAAGTAACAATCTGTGTCTCGAAAGACAGTTTTGGTGACCAGTGATCAAACTGGTAAGGCTTCCTCCTCCAACCTTACAACACTTTCTCCAGTTGATGAGTCCAAAGGTGTTCTACTTACGCTTTACACAAATAAAACCAGATCTTCTGATGAACTTTGTCCCACTCCTGGGAAACTTTATTTAACTATTACTTTTTAAAAATTTTATTTAACTATTTAACATCATTGCTATAAAAGGTGGCTGATCCCAAACAGTTCATTTAGGCTGAGTCTGGCTGGAACCAATAGAGAAAAGGCTGGCACCTGGAACTCACTAACAGGGCTGTCCACTGGGCCTAGCCCCATGATGGGACCCTAGCATCCCCTAGTTATTGGGTCACCTGGTCTTAAAGTCATCAGGTTCATCTTAGGATTTTACTAGTGTGTATTCATAAAGTACACGCTGGAGAAAATATATCTCTGGTTTGGCCCTGGAGCGCCTTGGGATCCTGCCGGAGGAGCTGGTAGAAGTGGCTGGGGAGAAGACTGTCTGGAGCTCCCTAATTGGGATGCTGCCCCCGCGACCCGGACCTGGATAAGCGGAAGAAGACGAGACGAGACGAGACGTATTCATAAAGTCTGCTTATGTTTTCATTTTTGTTTCCTTTCTGTAGAACATACTGCTCACAGAATTTGGACTAGTGCGCTTGGGCGGATTTGGAAATATCCATGAAAAGTAATGTACACTTTAAACAGCAATGTTTCATACAATCCAGTGTGTATTGATAACAAATTCTAGTTATTAAAACATATTTTAAAAATAAATAATTGACTTATTATCTGTATTTATTTTGTCCTCCCACAGTTCAAAACGCATGTCTACCACCAGTTTAAATGCAGCAATAAACTACTTGGCGCCTGAGGTCTTTGCAGGAGGCTCCTATGATGCAAAGAGGTTGGTTTGTTTACTTTTTGTTTGTTACTGTACACTATGTTTAAATAGTTTTACACCATCTATAAAGAATGACATCAGTTTCTTTGTTGAATTTTAATTAAGTCTTTTGTCCAATATTATATGTACCGGTAATTGTATCGCTGCAGGCACTAAAATAATACAATTATTCTTTTAGTGACATCTGGTCATTGGGATGCTTACTCTATGAGCTTTGTACAAAACAGCCAGCGGTAAGTTGCACATGATAGACAGAGACCCCCAAAATCCATTAGTTACATGAAAGAATTTTGTGTGCATCAAACAAACTAAATACTGTATTGACCCAAATATAAGATGAGTTTTTTTCATTGAAAATAATGTGAAAATGCGGGGTTGTCTTATTATCGGAGTCTAGTTTTTTGGGGTCATTACCAAACCAGCAGAGGGCGCAGGCTTTTTGGTCAAAGAGGCAGCAACAGGAAGCTCAGCTCAGATTGCAACCAGTCCTGGTCCTGACCAGCTCAAAGTTACAGGCCCACTGGGGATTAAAATGCCAGATGGTCAGTCCAGCCAGGTCCACATCCAGAGCCAGTGTAGGTGCTTTCAGTGTGAGCGGCTCAGCGTGGACTTCTGTCCAGGTGAGGACTCAGGTAGGTCGATCCACACACGTCTCCTTCCTCACACAGCTGCACAGAACCTCGTCCGCTGGTCTGGCTCTGCACGTATTAATGGTGCAGCGTTATTTCACCACACATGTCACCTCCATCCATGCTAAATCTACACCCATGAATATCACTATTCTCACGTATCTTCATTTGCACCACACACACACACACACACACACACACACACACACACACACACACACACACACACACACACACACACACACACACAGAGTGAGAAAGAGAGAGGGAAGAGACACTGAGCCCAAGAGAGAGAGACAGCACTATAAGATAGAGTGAGAAGAGATTTAACAGAACTTTTTTCTCTAATTTTTTTCCAATTGACTGAAATCTGTCGCCATGACAACAGTCTGTAATTACGGTAGTATTTAAATGATTTTCTCAAAATTTCAATGAAAAGTTTCTTTAAAAAGTGAATTTAGTCATCTTTCTAAATACCAGTCCTCAATTGAGGTCGTCCTATATTCGGGTCAATACGGTAATGAACATGAAGAGTAAATGAATGAATGGCCATCATTTAATTGCAAACGAAGAGAGGCAGAAAAGAAAATTATCTTGCATCAAAATATAATTCTGTCAGAAAAAATACTTATGTAGCTTTTAGTTATAGTTGATTCACTAATGTTTGTCAGTTAAAATGAAAGAGCAGGATATTAGCTACAGTACAGTACAGTAGCTACAGTAGAAAACATATCCAGTATTTCTTTTGGCTGTGATTTCTCTGATGTAAAATTTGAAGAGTTTATTCATTTCAAGCATGACATAACATGGCTTCTGTAAAATAATGAGGGGAGAAATAGCTTGCTTCGTTCACTGAGATCTTTAAAATCTTCTAGTATTAACTGTTTCTTCATTTTCAGTTCTCCGCTGAGTCTGCAGTCAAACTCGTCCAGAAGATTGCTGTTGGTAATTATCCCCTTCTGCCCCCTACGTTCTCTTTTGAACTTTGTGATCTTGTAAGTGACATAATGAAAAAAGATCCTCAAGAAAGACCAACAGTTGATGAGATCCTGGCACATCCCATCATTCTAAAGTGTCTGATAAATAAGGTATGACATTTGCATACTAACTATCTTTTTTTTCCCTTTCAGCCTCAAGTATAACTCAAGTTAAATTGCAGTGTGTATGTAGAGAGTGGAGGGGGTGGGGTCACACTTAAAGCTGCAGTCCGGAGCATTTAAGTGAGAAATAATTTTTTAATCCAAAGTACCACGGCCCCTCCCAAGACGTCTCTTCTCCCTCTTCCTGCTCCCTCTAACCCCACCTCTACAATTGTGCATGTGCATCATTTTTGGTCCAGACTTTTCTCTGGTTTTCTTTCTGAAGTTAATGTAGCACTCAGTAGCCGGGGAATGGCTAACTTTCTAGCAAAAGTCTAGGAAAGACTTTTCCATGAACGTCCTTTTTCAATGTGGCAACTGTAAATAGGAAGACATGAAGCGTCCTGTGTGGGGCCCCACCTCTACAGGTTTACGTGATGCACATGCATGTTGATTGACAGCAGACAATGTGGAAACTCAAATTCTATTTGCTTAAAAATTTTGCCGGTCAGTGGGAATTCATAGGGGTCTATGGCAGGAAGGGAGACTTAAGAAGAAAATCAAATGTAGTGGACCCCTACCCGTATATCATAGTTTAGAACCTAACTAACTAACTAACTAACTAACTAACTAACTAACTAACTAACTAACTAACTAACTAACTAACTAACTAACTAACTAACTAACTAAATGTTTCTAACTAACATTAGAAACATTTATAAAACTTTGATACATTAAAAAAAAAAAGCTCCAGGCTGCAGCTTTAAGTTGAGAATTCACCCAAGATTCCTGACCGGAATGATGAAGAGGCTGACTCCAAAGCAAGCTGAGTTAGCCAACTTAAGATTTAAGTGCTAGTGAATGCTAACTGTTCAGCAAAAACTGCTTCAATGTTAAACAAAACATTAAATTACAGGAAAAACTTTGAGCTGAAACTATCCATAAGTTATTCAAAAACCATTAAAGAAGTTTCCATTAGATTAATACGGAGCCCCTTAAGGGACACGGGGGATTTTTTAAAAATTGCGTTCCCTCGCAGTGTTTTTGCGTTCTTACGCAATGTTTTTGCGTTCCCACGCAATACATATTGCGTTCCCTTGCAATAAGTTTTGCGTCCCCTCGCAATAAGTTTTGCGTTCCCACGCAATAATAATTGCGTTCCCTTGCAACAGGCTGCCTGTCCAGCACTGTTCAGCAAGGTTGGGAGTTGGCGACAGAACGGAAGGTTCCAGGTAAATTTGCTAATATAACTAAAGTACTGAACGTCTTCTAGGTAACCTCTTGTGTAACTTGTATTAACTGTAATATTATTTGTGTAAGATATCTGAAGTTTTATGTCTATTGTGCAAAATGCCTGAGGCAAAACAGGACAAACATGAATTTCCATCATGCATCCATCCATTTCTTATACCCGCTGAATCCTCCACAGAGGGTCGCTGGTGCCGGTCAAGGGGCGAGAGAGGGGGGCTTTCCATTACTGCTCTAAAACCGAAACATGACAGAAACTTATGTTAAGAAGGAAATTAACGATTTTGTCTATTTTGAGTTATTTTCACTGTGTAAAACACCTATTTGTTGATAGTTTTAATTGTGGAGTTTGCTTCCTGTAGTAAGTCTGATTAAAGAAAGACCTGTTTTCATGTGCAGTGTCTCCTGCTGCTTATTATTTACACAAAAACCATTACATCGATTTTTAACCAGCTTTCTGCACTAAAAATTAATAATGTATACAACGTTTTCACTGGCAGTCTTTATTTTAGCAAATTTGAACTGATAACGCTTTAACTGTATACAAAATAGACCACTTTTCAGTCATAATCTTTTATATTCTTTATATATATATATATATACAGTATATATATATATATAAATTATAAATAACATTTAATTATTTGAAAGCTATGTCTGGCCTCAATGTTGAATAAATTCTGTCTCAAGATGAGGTCAGACTAATCTAAATTGATGACTGTGTTTTGTGCAGACATGGAGGAGGAACTTGAAAATGTCCTTAGGTCAAGGCATGTCGCAGAAGAAGACATAAAGAGAATGAAAATGGACAAGGTATGTTTATAATATATAAATTGATGTTTACTTTTATAATTAATATTTAGTTTATAGAAAATATTTTTAAGTTTAAAAATGAATACTTTTTGACTGTGTTCTGTACCCATTTATGATGTATTCAGGAACAACTGAACTAATATAAGGTGTTTTTCTAATTGCAGATTGACCAAGCTGTCTTCTGTATTATGACAGATGAGGAAAGGGCAAAATACATCTCTTCATATGGCAACCGCTTGGCTGTTCTTTCATTTTGCAGACAGAGGGAAGCAAACAATGACAAAGAAGCAGTCTTAGATAGATTACGACAAAAGATCGCCACAAGACGGATGAAAAGGGGAACAACTAGAGAACCAAGACAAACGTCTTCTGGTCTAATGGCAAGACCTAATAATACTAATGCCACAAAATCAACACGTAGGATTGAAGTTGGCTGGTTGCATTTTCAGAACTCTGATTTTCATCAAGTAAGATCCAAGAGTGGAGGAGGAACCAGACATCTGACCCTGGACAAAAACACTACAGTATCACAGATCAAAGAAATCGCAAAGGGTCTGTTTTTTCCTGAAGGCCAGTCACCAAAGGGACCTGCTGCTGACTTTACATTTACTATGTGTGACTTCAAAAAACAGACTATATCAGTGGAATCTACACTCACTGAACTGTATGAACAATCTAAACTGAAAATGTTGAGGCTTTACCTTTGCACAAAGGACTATGTGCACTCTGTTTCCGACTCAGAAGAGAGTGACTTCAGTGACCTCTTTGAACAGGTATTGTCTGCATTGTTGCTACTATTTGTCTTGATTTGTCATTTTTTCTAATGTGAAAATTTGCCTATTAATTCATGACATGAAGCAAATGTCTTTGGACAGGTTATTTTTAAAACGTACTGCACATTTAATTGTGTTGAAGATTTGACCTTAAATTTGATAAAATCAGCATTTTCCCTTCAGTCTACACTAAGTGACCCATGATATCTAATTAGAAACATAAGCCCTTCATATTTATTAAAAATACAATCATAAAAGAAACATTCCCAAGCATTTTGCTTTTTCAGTACTTTCAGCATCTCATTTGGCAGCAGTTAAAATTGCAAGTCTTCATGGATAAGTCTACAGACGACACAGATTTGTGGAGCTTGATTTATCAAGTCCTTGCACATGTTTAAATTTTGAATGGAAGCTTATAAACTTTAATTTTCAGATCACTTAGACCCAAAAAATAGCATTATTATAAATTTGTAGTTTTATTTTTATAAATAAAGATAACATTTACAATGTAGTTATGTGTGCAAAGATTGAAGGGGATCAAAACAATTTCTGAAATGATTGTGTATTTATCTCCATGAAACTAAACTCTTAAATTTTAACACAAAGTTTATTTTGTTTTTTTGTTTTTGTTTTGTTTTTTACAACAGAAAGAAGTCACAGCATCTGATCAACATCAGCAACTTTGTATCTCCACCAATGACACTTCAGCTCAGACAAATTCTTTGCAAAACCCCACACCAGAGGCAGCAGAGCATCCAAGCACATCACAACACCTGGTGATGGATGAAGTGGTGTTCCTGAGTCCAGTACAAGATACCCAACCAGATGCAACAGGACTCCAGGGACCAGTGTACTACATGAGAGAA
>SSNR01000163.1:644903-657463 GCA_006937965.1 Callopanchax toddi | reverse complement strand
TAGATTAACAATCCAGAAAGACTTTAATTATTCAGCTGTGGTTTTTTTTCCACCAACAATCTCATCAAGCTCACTCAACTGACTCCAGTCACATGCTAGCACTTCCTTTGCCTTTCACAATAAAACCAAAATAAAATACATCAAAAGCATTTTGTTTGCTGTTAATTTATACTTGGGTACTTCACTGTTTAACAGTTTTAAACATTTCACAACATAAACAAAATACAATTGTAACTATATTTATATAACATTTAACTCATTTTTAAATCTTTTTTGTACCTTTTTAAATAGTAACATATCTTATTAATGTTAATTTTTTTTTGGGTGACCAATCCAATCTAACTTTATTTATAAAACACTTTAAACCATCAGCACATTACCAAAGTGCTTTACAGTAAAATATGTTTAAAAACCTCAAATAAAAATATAACAAATAAAAAACATAAACTTATTAAAACAGCTCTATATTAAAAACTCTTCAAAAAATGTTTGAAAAGTAAAGAAATCCAAAACAAATGTATACTAGAGATAGTCATGTGTACCTGGAATGAAGATTAGTCTAAATCTGCATCACCAGTGTGTGTACTGTTGTGTGATAAGAAACATTGTTCGTCTGCCTTTATGATATTTGATAGTGATGTAATTAGGTCTTACAATATAACCACATACAATTAGATGTAAAGAGAACCACCTAAAATTAATGTTTTAATGGGGTTTAGTTTGGTTTTAGATAACTTGATTGCTGTTTTATTTAAAATTTATTACTAATAAATGCTCTTTTGAAATTAGTGCAAAACAACTGTGGAGGAATTAATTAACGACACCACTAAAGACTGTAAATTTTCATTCATTTTTGATCCTTTTAATTAAAGTTATTGTCTTTTTCCTTCTTGTCCCCAAAACCAACCCTTTTCAGTGCAAAATCACAGTGGCTGATCTTCAGACCAAGCTGAAAGCTCTGAGGGCCCTGGCTGACAGTTTGGAGGGTGTTCATGAAAAAATGACCTTCGGTAGTCTGGCAGGAGGTGTGATCGGAGCAGTGGGAGGGATTACATCTATAGTGGGGATTGCACTGGCCCCCTTCACTTTGGGAGCATCGCTTGTTGTCACTGGAATAGGTATGGGGGTGGGTGCTGTTGGTGGAGTCACTGCTGGAGCCTCAAACATCACAAACATGGTCAGCCAGTCCTCTGAACGCAGAGCTATTCGCAGCATGATTAGAGAGTTTGAACAGAAAATGAGTGCAGTGGTCACCTGGCTGTTGGAGATTACCAACAGTTTACAAACCATAAAGAGCAAATGTCCACAAACATCTGACACCGACAGCAGCTTCAGAGAGGATATACTGAAAAGGATTGGCTTAAGGGCAGGAAGAAACTTAAGTGGTGTCACTGAATTCATTCGACTAGCTAGTGTGGCAAGCATGGGCAAGATTGGTGCCCAGACATCAAGGGTGGTGCGTGTAGCAGAGGTAGCAACAGGTGTACTTTCTGGTTTATTTGTTGCAGTGGATATCTTCTTCGTCGCTATGGATGCTAAAGAGATTCACCACATTAGGGAAGCAAGAGAAGTAGAGAAGAAAGAGGCACCTTCCTCTAGTTCACAGTCAGAAGCTGATGATGCTGTGTCAGCCTCAGCCTCTGAAACAGAACCTCAGGCACAGAACCAAACCTCACCAAGAAAAGCTGAAGTCAAATCTGAGGTGATGAGGTTCGTCCAGTCAGTTAGAGAGGCAGCTGACAACTTGGAAAACGTCTTGAATGAGTTAAAATCTATGGTGTCATCTATCACTTTGTCACCGGAAGAAAATGACCTGGAATGGCAGGATATGGAATCAACATATTAAAAACTACATTCAGTCTACTGAGAAGTACATTAAGTTCATTATGTATACTAAAGGTCTGATGCCACTCATGTCAATAAGGTTTCACCATCCTGTTGATTACTCTATTGTCTAACAATACATTCAACTTAAAGATTTTTCAGTGTGAAACAGTCCTACTTCACAGGCATCGACGTGAGCTTTTTAAAGGGGTAGTTCAGTCATTTGTAGTAGTGTTCTATCAGTTATTTATCTACATAAGGACCTGACTCACTGGTGACATCACTCAAACCAAACAGTCTCCAGAAACAGGAAGATGTCCTCTAATCTGAGCCATTTAGGTTTGTTTACTTTACTTTGGCTAGTCTGAAATTCTATCAGGCTTTGTCCAATTAGCCACTGTAATAAATGGGCTTTACACTTATTTATCAATAGTAATTGTTTATGAGTTGGTATTATTAAATAAAATGTTGAAAATGTATTCTAAGAAGGTTCATGTATTGTTTGGTGACTGAAGCAGTAAATAATCTAGCACAGTGCACATTAACTTTGTTCAGATGTGATGATATTCCTTCAACTATCAATGTAAGTTTGAAGGTCTATTTGAATAAAACATTTTCCTCACTTTTAATTTTGTCCTAATTCTGTGAGCACCTTGTGTTGATATATGATGCTTTTCAATTCTCTGTTTTGTTTTATCACAAAACCATTTGGGGTTTTTCCTCATTTTCCCTTTTATCTGGACAGTAACTAAACTTTAACATGTTAAGAGCAGGACAGAGAACCGTTTCTTTGTCAACACACTTCATTAAGCATCCTCAAGCAGGTGACAGGGAGGAAATGATGGATTCTGATTCAAATATGTTAAGTGTTGGAGTGAAAAGAGTCTCATGAATTATGTAAATGTGCAGAATCCCATATGTGTCATACTTGTCACCAGCCACTTAACTGTTAGTTTAGCATAAATTATATGTATATATTTATCCATAAGGACTCATAATTGAATACCTCTTTTTTTTCATTTATGTTACTGTTATTACATTTTGTGACTGTTTTTTGAGAATGTGTGGTTTAATGTAATACCAATTTGCATTGACATAAAATATTAAGCTTTTATTTATCTGTAAATCACTAGAAGTGAAGATGATGGCTTTTCTGTTCATCGTGTGATAGTGGATGTTCTACTCCATGCGGATGAAACTGGGGTACCTGCCACAATATCTCAGAAAAAACATCCATTCATTCATTTTCTTTACCCACTTTGTCCTGTTAAGTGTTAAGTGGGGACTGGAGCCTATTCTAGCAGTTCAAGTCAGGTCACCAGTCCATCACAGAGCCACGACATCAACATAGACGCACACCTCAGGTCAATTTAGAATCATCAATTAACCTATCATGCACCTTTTTGGAACTCTAGGAGGAAAACCAGGGCAACAGGACGAAACACACACACACACACACACACACACACACACACACACACACACATTCATGAGGAGCACATGCCAACTCCACTCAGAAAAACTCCAACTGAGATTAACTGTCAGGACTAGAAGACATTTTCCCAGCACCGTCTCCAGTCACCACTCCAACATCCGATGAGCTGGTGTCATAAAACATTCATCAGATTTGGGATGACTGTGAGATGGTAAACTGTAGCTCCTGGCCTCAGGTAACCTAAAACTTTACTTTAAGATTTAGTTTCCTGTAGTTTTACCTGAAAGCATATGTCTTAAAGTTGTTATCAATAACCTAATAAGGCATGATCGTATTGTCTTCATAAGCAGTTTCGGTTTGACTCGGTTTCCTGAGTAGACGTGTCTTTTATTTTTTTTATTTATTTATTTATTTATTTTTTTAGACGTGTCTTTTAGAAGAAGCAGAAGGATGTGGTCTCCCCTCAGGAAACACACCTTCTCAACTCAGTGATTTTCCACAGTAATAAGCGAGTATTTCAAACAGCAAATATTCTAACATTTTATAACTTATAAGAACAGTAGATAAGGGTAGATAAGAGAGTATATACTGGTAATAATTTTTATAGAAGGGTCTAATTGATCTTTCCAGCATTATTTATAAAATATATATTATTATTAACAACAATAGTGCTAATAATAATAATAATAATAATAATAATAATAATAATAATGAAGCCTCGGAGCACCACCCAGATTTAAGTTTATCTGAGGAACCTTAAAGCAGCATTGAGCTACTTCCCGGCGTAATGCCCCCTACCGGTTAAGTGTAGTGTCGGAAATCATCTCACACCGATGCTTTTCAGCTAATCTCGTCAAACAAGTTGTCGTTCTGAATGTATAATTATTTTTTAGTTCAAAAACAGTATCTCTATCTCTCTCTACCTCTATCTTCCTCTCTCTCTCTCTCTCTCTCTCTCTTTCTCGCTCTCAGCTGTCCCAGCGTAAATGTCAATTTATTATCTAGAACTCAGCTACCAAGTCAGGTGTGCGTTTCAGGTGTGTGTGCAGATTAAAATGATCCATCATCATATACGAGCCGTGCGGGTCTCGGTCAGCCGGGCCAAAACCTCCCGGAGGACCCGGACCACGACCGGATCTTAGCCTCGGTGGGCAGGCGCAAACCGTCGCGGCCCGCGCAGACCCCCCAGCGAGAACAAAGTTCTTGATTCTCGTGGAGAATGATTTGGCCTTGACTCAGTACGTCTAAATAATTAATGGACCCAAATCCGAGCAAACTAGTTCATGGAGGTCTACTCCTGAGTCGGAGATGTTTTCCCCTGTAGCCGTGGGGTCGAGCTGTCCTCTTCGTCATCGTCGTCATCCTCAGGTATGTTGTTGTTACCATAGATATCATATAAATGGCATCTATGGTTGTTAGATTTCTGGCTTCACCGCCCGAGTCAGGTCGTGGCAAATGAGGTATTTGGGTCTCGGTCAGGTTCGGACTGATTTATTTTATTTATTTATTTATTTACCCGTGAGGTGGTGTTGAGGAAGTCTTTCAGAACATTATTTTCTACAATATTTCACCACGTGGTTAATAAGCAGACTGGTTAAACCGTGAAACCATCCCTTCTCCCAGTTCCTATACTATGGTCGTAAAGCAGGCAGTGACATCATCCTAAAGGCGACCTGTTCGCCAAAACTGTTTAGTGCGGTATCTGGCCAGTAGAGGGGTGTAGTGTTGTCAAATATGAAACTGGTGGAGTTTCTAACTAAATATTCATTGAGATCAATTTTAATGCTCTAACTTAAAGCGGCTCTCTGGATTATTTTTCTCTGTATCAAAGTTTTCTAAATGTTTTAAATGATATTTCAGGTCTAAACTCTGATCTATGGGTTGAGTTCCACAACATCTGTCATTCTGATGAAGACCCTCCTTCCTCCTAGAGACCCCTTTCCATTATTTCTTGCCGCCGACATTTTTCAGCCAATGAAATTCAAATGTCTGCATTCTCTCAACATGCACGCGCATCGACCAAACCTGTACCAGTAGGGGGCGCTGTCGTACAGGACGCTCCGTGTGTTTCTCTGTTTACTGTCTCGTTCACTGAGGACTCACAGCTCATTTCTACTAAAAACCTACCCATTCTCCAGCTAAAGATGGATTTATTTTTATTTTGAAACCTTTCACCTCACAGAATGGCAAGGTTTGACAGGATTATGCGTTTATTTTGGTCAGAAAGTTCATCCAGGGCCGAGTCAAGTTCAGCTTCAGAGTCCAGCAGCAGCTCTCTGCTAACAGAGCTAATATCAGAAGCAGCAGGGACAGAGAGGGCTCATCAGACCCTCGTAGTATTGTTGGAATAAGATTGTGAACTGTGAGTGATTAAACCCTACACATTGAGCGGTACAGTTCATGTCCGAAGTATATGCGCCGTGTGCACGCGCGCACACGCGACCGGACGCGTGTGTCGAGATGTTTTGAGGAGGAGCCTTTGGACGCTAGATTCAAAAACTGCTCTCTTGCTGAAATAATCCAGAATGCGGCTTTAAAGTGTTAAAAACTGTTCAATGCTGCTTTAAATCAGTCTTATTAAATCAGTCTAATAATTCTGAATGAGGGAATTCTTGATTTATGAATGTTAACGCCATGCAAGTCAAAACTTCAAACCACTACAAGTTATAAAATTGAATATTTATTAACAACCAGTCAAATCAACAGTTTGCAACCTTGTAAAATAACAGAATCATGCATGAACATTTAACCAGTTTGATAGTTTTGACAGTGAGAGAAATTAGCTTTAGTGAAATATGGATTAACAATAATGGATAAAGCATTAAAATGGATGAATGGAGCTTGCAGAGTGAGATATGGGTGATAAGAGTAAGGTATTCTTTCGTAAGGTGTCCTCACTCTGGAAGATCCCTAAATTAAGTTTTAAAAGTCAATAAACATTCATTTTCAACTCTTCATTAAAAGGTAAAGGAAAACAACACATTTCAGATTATTATCATAATAAATTAGATTAACTTAGTGTTTGAATTGACATATTACCAGTTTTATCAGCATAAACTTCAAAGGTCTTTTAGATAGCGAATAGAAATGAGAACAAGAAAGTGAAAATCTGGTTATTTTGGTAACAGGGATAAATTAATATCTGGAATTAAAATGGAAACTTTAAGATGCGTAGAGTTTAGACCTGAGTGACGTGAAGAACTTTCCTAAATGTGGGGTGAACACACAAAATCCCAGATATATTAAATTTGTCAAAACCCTGAGACATACAATACTGGAAATAAGAACTCGATTGCATTCTAATGTGGAAAAAAACATAATACAGAATAATTATTTTACAGTTCTTTCCTTGAGGATAGAAAGAGAATTCAGTCACCTTCCTGTGGGAGAAGGAGGGGTAGGATTCCTTGTGGATTTACCAAGAATTTATGATATCATCTGTGAGCAGACTTGTCATTGAAGGCTCCAGCATGTCTGTCCTCCTAAGTGAGTTTGTTTTCACAAAGTCATAAACATTAGAATCTGAAAGACTTATATGGCACCGTACAGAGGTGATAGGAGGCAGATCTTTTTCAAGAACCTGAAATCAAAGTGTTAGTCTTTAAGGGACGTCTCTGGATGAACGAAATGTTGATTCTGATTCCCCAAAGCAACAGAGTGAGAATGTGTATGCCTCTCCTGGGGTGAAAGAGTTGGTATCTCACCCCCCTGAGGTCAGATTTTGTTGACACTAGGTCACCATATCTCCAATGTTCCTTGTGGAGTGAAAAGGGGGTCTGGTGAGAGAGGTTTTTAGAGGCCAAGGCAGGACTTCAAACTTTTCTATAACTCTGGAGGAAGGTGGATTAAATGGATGATGCTACATATCTGCTACTCTTTTGTACAACACTCAGATTGATTGTAGCATGTGCAACACAATCATTCAGTTATGATTTCATAAAAAATAATAATGCAAGAAAAACTGCCATTCACACACAAGTACAAAACAGAAAATGTGGCCCACAGACGTGAACACACCCAGGTTGTGCACCAGGGTTGTGTAACCAAACAGCACAAAGTAAAGCAAAAACACAACAATTCTGGACAGGCCCTCAAATATATGAAGGTCTATGCATCCACAACAGCTCAAATGACTTCAACAAACTGCAACATTTTTAAGCCAAATAATGTTTGGTCAATGAATCTGAGATTTGTTGTTTGCACTGAAGTATCATCACCATAGCTTGCATATTATTAATAAATTATGCCTAAAGTGTGTGTGTGTGTGTGGGGGGGGGGGGGACAACTGGTGGTCAGTTATTGTAGAACATGTTCAGTTTACTCATTTGATAGATGCAATTACTCTTACACAGTGTCCCTAAAACTCTAAAATATGACCAACAAACTGCAGTCTTTCAAAAGCCAATAATTCATCATGTTTTCTTTTCATTGTGTTTTTTATTCTCTGTCATTTTGTCACATCCCCACCCATTTGATTTCCCTCCTCTCTTCTATCATCTTATTTCCTGGCACCAGTGATGGAGTGAGTCTATGTATTTTACTGTTTGTCATAAAAATTAGATTTCCACAGATGAATGGTGTGATTTCTGAGGAAGGACATAGAAAAAAACAGATTATGCTTGTGTTTGTTTTCTTTCTCACACATACACTTAATTGTTCTTTTGTCTTTGTATGGGTATATTTGCAATCATACTCTTGATGTGTGCTGGCATGTGTCCTAAAATAATCTGAATTTATATTATCTTGATGCTCTGCTGTTGAGCTCGAGCAGAAATATATAGAGTGAAACTACCATGAAAAGACAAAGTGACATTCAGTATTTTGATTGTGATTTCTTCTGGTTAGAATTAAAAAAATACAGCTGATACAAGGATTGGGAAGCTTTATTTTATTTGGTAAGGACAACTTGTTTGGTAACATCAATATGTTAGTATATTTAAAAAGCAACCTTGTGTTTGATGTTTTTGTTGAATTTTAATGGAGTGAAGGAGAACGTAAATGTTTTCATCTGGTCTATAGGAATGCTATGGACAAACTTATTTTTTTCCCACTACTTGAAGATGTTTACATAATTGGATCATGAAAACCAGGTTCTGCTGTTTGGCGTGTGTGGGATCCGGGAATGTTGGCAAATTGGTGAGCTGCGGGCCGACCCCTGCCTTACACCATCTACACACACACACACACACATAATCAACTCACCTGTTTTTCATTTAGTAATCACCCTCCCCAGTAACTTGTAGTTGTGTCAGATTGTGCATCTGGAATGTTTTACTTTTAACTGGGTTATTGAGGTCTTTGTATCCTTTTAAGGAAAGCAGACATCAACATTTTAAGTGACCATAAATGCTAAAGTGTGGCAATTAGCATTCCCGCTCCAGAGGTGACTGCTCCTTACTTCCTTTTCAATCCACTTCCTAATAAGACTTTTGCACACATTCATTACACAGTAAAATAATTTTCCAAACAAACAGCAGTTCTTGTCTCATTTTGTTGGCCATTTGTTTAATGCTGAATGACAGAAGGATCAAGTAATAGTGTAATAGAAAGGTTTTCACCAACTCGAGCGTTGACTAATTAATTCATCTCATCTTTGCAAAGCAGCAAGTTGAATGAAATGTTTGATGTTCTGAAAGCTTGGTTGGATGAATGGAGGAGTGGAGAAGAGCGCGTGATAAGACAGGATCTGTTTACAGATATTTAACTTGTTTACACGCGTCGAGTTTACGTTTGTCGTGTCCCTGGATTAGATGAATATCTTTAATTTTTTTTACAGTTTGATTACAAATGTATTGCAATTAATACATCATCAAATAATTAGTTGCATTATTGTGGTGGTGTATTCAAATCCTATGCTCAAGTGAACATCTTTAAAAAGAATGTATCAAGAGAATAAAGACCCAGCACTGAAATAAATCAGAAAACTGGAACATAAAGATAATGGAAATTTCTGTAACACTTGTTTTTTAAAAGTTATTCTTAAATTTTGAGTCTAATATAAATTATTTAAGTATTTCAGAAATGAGAGATTTATCTCACCTTAATTGGCTGCAATCATTAACTAAAATGTTTTCTTGACTTTTGATTCTCTTCTTCTGTAAAAACTTGTGCCATTGTAAAATTTTACATATCAAATCATTCAGCTCATTCAGGACATTCTGGCAATGACTTTTTGTATCATTGCCTTTTATACTTTTTACATTTTTTAATTCTTTAGTTTAAATTAATGCACCTCCTTTAATTCCTTCACATTTTAGGTGCTTTTTAAACTTTAATGACTCCTGATTTCAACGTAGAGACGTCATTCACATTTTAAAGAAGTTACAAGATTCTGAACTATTACTGAATGTTTGATTTATTTTTTTTTTTACCATTTTTGGAAAATCACAAGGTAAGTTTGATAAACATGTCAGAGTCTCAACCAAAAAACATCAAAGTTACAGTGGGAAAGAAAAGAGGACTGGATGGAGTTCTGAGCACCCCCACCCCTCTAGACCTGCACCTCACAGCATGAGGAGTGAGAGGGAGGAGCTTTCTGATTGGCTAAGGCTGCTCTATGTTAGGTGTCCAGATTACATTCCTGTTTCAGTCATGGACAAAACCAGATTCAGAACCTGCAAAGTTGTGCCAAATCACAAAATAAATAAAACTTTACTGATATAAAGTCCTTCTGAGGAAGTAGACCTACTATCATCACAACTCTTCCTCTTCCACGGGATGACTTGATTTTTCTTGTTTCAACAGTTGCTCTGCTTATCTTTACTTACTTTTCTATTACCTTGTGTATTTTCCAAGCTTCGTGTTGTTATTTTAAAGTCCTAGATGCTGATAAGCTTCCAGCCTGGCACCCCTGGCTGTGTTTCATTTGTTTTCCTTTCTTCCAGCTTTTCTCTCATCTCCCTTCACCCGGGATTCATTTGTTTTTCTGCAGAAGGCGATGAAGACGAGGAGGCTGTCTTCACAGGTGGCTGCAGTGGCAGCAGAAGGTAGGGATTAGATTTCACACCTCGTGCGTTTGTTTGTTCACATGTAGAAAGTTATTTCTCTGTGTGTGATAAGAGACTATGGAAGATGTGAATCGGTGTCCCATGTAGGGTTTATCACTGCCTCCAAATCTGACTAACACACAGAACAGATCAACATGAGATTCTAGTCCTCACCTGGTCAGGAGTTTTTCTTTGTTCTGACCTGGTCTGGATTACACTTTAACAGGTTTATTAGCCACAGTTTAGCTCACACCTCAAGAGAAACCTAAGACTATGGGACACAGCCATGATACAGAGTCTGATAGTGGAAAGACTGGAAGGTTTGAGGATGGAAGTGAACTAAAAAGTGTATGAGAGGGGGGTAAAGGAAGCAGGAGAGGAGAAACAACTGACTGGACTAGAACAACAAGAGTTTGATAAAGGCCAAGTGACAAGTGGGAGAAAAGTTGGAACGTCGGGATAGTTTTAGCCTAAAAGTCACAATATTTGATGTAAAAGAAATATTAACCAACAAAAATAATGATTAAAAAAACAGAAATTTTCTTTTGACGACCTAATCAAATGGGCATTCACAAAAATAAAGACAAATTAAATATTCAGATGTTCCATTATTTTATTTTTGTCATAATAAACATTTTCTGGATTTTGTTCAGCTTTACTTTTATTAGATGATGAAACTCCAAAAAGATTTAACAATTCAAAAGCATTTTTCCTACTTGGTCTGTATGAGACTGATAGATCAGAGGAATATAAACCAATCAGTCGAGTGAACACACACACGCATGCACGCACAGACACACACACAGACACACACACAAACTATAACCATAGGAAGGAGTAACTTACATTAAATCTGCTAGCTTTAAAAAAAATTCTGAAGTTTTGAAACTGTTACACCAACTGCTCAGTTTTGAACTGTAAATTAAAAACTTTTTCAGGTGAATAATAAACCTGTTACAGCCCAGAATAAAGAAAGAGAAAGAGCTGATCAGGATGAGTAGGTCTGCTATGAAGTCTTATTTATTTACTCAAAATTGTCTCCTATATCATTGAATTACTGCCCACCAAACGGTGAAAGGTTTGATCTGTTTTCCAGATGTTTCTTGACTTCACAGCATTTTCTTCCTTTCTCTATTTTCTTCTTTTTCTCTGTCTTTTTTTTTTTTTTTTGCTCTTGAGGATGAGTTCTTTTCTGAGACAAACTGCTGCGGTCAGGTCATGACTCTTCAACTCAAACACAACTTTTTACACCGCCTACTTCCGGAAAATGTGTGAATTCTATTTTATGGGATTATACATTATTCGTTCAAATGTGTAAAACCTATAGACCCTGTGCACGAGAAAATGCTAACTTCCGGGTTTGAGACCGGATGTACTGTCTTTCGTTTCCGGTAGCTGTATTTGACGGTCAATCCTTACTGCGAAGATGGACTACAGAATCATGTCCAAATTACGAAAAGGAAAGGATCGGGTTAAAAAAAGGTTGTTGTATATCAGAGGTCGCGCTAGACTTTTTGGTTTTCTGTCATTTTGACTGACAGGGTTTAAAAAATCCGGTCATAATCTTTTTTTATCCGTCACTTATTAATTCTAAAAATTATAATAATTACATTTTCAGTAGCATTATTACTCTAACACCGGGCCCATTTAGCACATAAATCCATAGGATTAGACTCTAAATTAGTCGATCAGCCAGTCATCAGATAGACATTTCTAAAGACTCCGTTTGGAGTCGAGCGCCTCACAGCTCTGTGCGCTCCACGGGACTCTGATTACAGAATATTTTTTATTACATTACATTACTTACAACATTACAACTTACAACTTACAACATTACTTTATTATTTTTTATTTTTTATTATTATGAATTACAGTTCATTATGAGATCATGAGAGACAGTGAGAGAGGGATGAGGGGTTCACATATTTTTCATTGAGATACTCGGGGGGGGGAAAACCTGGCGCTGCTGTTTAATGCGACCTCCTCGCGTTTGGAGTCCAGTTCTATGTGCGCGCGGCGGGCGGAGCAAATTTTGCTTGTCAACAAGCCTCCACAGCCTATGAACGCTACTCTGAGGGCGCATTACAACAGGAAGTGTAGTTAATCCATATCTGATCGCGCACTGAGCACCGGATTGCAAAGGGGCGTTTGAGCGGTTCGGGTCTGACACCTGATGGAGGACCAGTGTTCTTCTGCTGCAGAGCGCAGGACGTCTGGATCACAGGTCTGCACACAGCAGCACAGAACCTCAGTCTGGGCTGCAGGTATTGGTGGAGATGCTGCACTATTTCTGCATCCTTGGTTCGAATTATTAG
>SSNR01000163.1:627701-644880 GCA_006937965.1 Callopanchax toddi | reverse complement strand
ATGTGTATAAGAGACAGCCTATAGACCCTGTGCACGAGAAAATGCTAACTTCCAGGTTTGAGACCGGATGTACTGTCTTTCGTTTCCGGTAGCTGTATTTGACGGTCAATCCTTACTGCGAAGATGGACTACAGAATCATGTCCAAATTACGAAAAGGAAAGGATCGGGTTAAAAAAAGGTTGTTGTATATCAGAGGTCGCGCTAGACTTTTTGGTTTTCCGTCATTTTGACTGACAGGGTTTAAAAAATCCGGTCATAATCTATTTTTATCCGTCACTTATTAATTCTAAAAATTATAATAATTACATTTTCAGTAGCATTATTACTCTAACACCGGGCCCATTTAGCACATAAATCCATAGGATTAGACTCTAAATTAGTCGATCAGCCAGTCATCCTATAGACATTTCTAAAAACTCCGTTTGGAGTCAAGCGCCTCACAGCTCTGTGCGCTCCACGGGACTCTGATTACAGAATATTAACGTTCATTATGAGATCATGAGAGACAGTGAGAGAGGGATGAGGGGTTCACATATTTTTCATTGAGATACTCGGGGGGGAAAACCTGGCGCTGCTGTTTAATGCGACCTCCTCGTGTTTGGAGTCCAGTTCTATGTGCGCGCGGCGGGCGGAGCAGATTTTGCTTGTCAACAAGCCTCCACAGCCTATGAACGCTACTCTGAGGGCGCATTACAACAGGAAGTGTAGTTAATCCATATCTGATCGCGCACTGAGCACCGGATTGCAAACGGGCGTTTGAGCGGTTCGGGTCTAACACCTGATGCGCTCTGGTGGACCAGTGTTCTTCTGCTGCAGAGCGCAGGACGTCTGGATCACAGGTCTGCACACAGCAGCACAGAACCTCAGTCTGGGCTGCAGGTATTGGTGGAGATGCTGCACTATTTCTGCATCCTTGGTTCGAATTATTAGTGGGGACAATTCAGTGATTTCCTATGACGGTATGGACGGGCAGGCTCGTGCGCAAACCTGTCAGAATGACCGGCGCCCTTCAGATCTTTCCGTCAAAGTAAAAACAAAAAAACAAACAAAAAAAAACGATTAAATAAATTATTATTTTATATATTATTATATATAAATAAATTTCCGGTTAACGGGACCCCTGCTATATATTAGGATTTACGATGGGGAAGGTTGTGAACACCTCATCTCTCTCTCTCATGAAATCATAATGAACGTTAATATTATACAGAGTCCCGCAAAGCGCACAGAGCTGTGCCTCAGCTGCTGCTGTGCTGCGCTCCACTCCGGAGAGTTTTTATTTCTATATGATGACTGGCTGATGGACTAAGTTAGTGTCTAATCCTATGGATTTATGTGCTAAATGGGCCCGGTGTTAGATCAATCGAATAGGAACCGAGCGATCTGCAGCTTCTAAACAGGTTCTCCAAACCGCGACCGTCAGCGAGGATTACACAGCATGTAAACAAACCGTAAAAAGCCACAGCATATACACAAATAATTTACGTTGGTAAGGGTCTCAAACTATAAGTATTGACGATGGGGAGGGTTGTGACTTACCTTCAAAATTAGATAAATCCTGCGAAAAATAAAATGTGAAGCCTTTCTCTCATTTGCTCTTTGGCGCAGGGAAAAACGATCAACAAGTCGGTGAACATCATCAACAGAAATATTAGGCAAATGCTCTAGACATCTAGAAAAATGTAAATCGCCGCTTAGTCCACTCATTTTGTCGACTTCTTCTGGAATACAAGACCGTAAATAGGGTGCGACCAGGCGAGAATATCAAACCGGAAATAACACACTGTACAGGAGTCTTCCCACCGGAAGTAGCATATGCTAACGTGCACAGGGTCTATAGATATATTGATGAAGTTACCTATTTTTGTTAGACGCCCCCTGCTGGCCTGGAGGCCTTGAGCAGCTGTTTGTCTAGCATTGGGTAGCTCACACATTTTGAAGACTTGACCAAAATGACTTTAACTCCATAATTTTTCAACATAAAATAAGTGTAGTTAATAGCTCTGGCCTGAAAGTTCTTTAATTTCCTGTGATTTGAGTTCATGTCTATTTTCACATCACATTTTTATTATTTTGCTCCTCCTCAATACACAATCAGTGTGTCAGTCAGTTTCCACTTCACAGTTTAGATTTTAAACACATTCTTTTGGAATATAAATGTGTTTTCAATCTCACGTCAAATCGCTGCTGTTTTGACTGACTGCCTCAGCACGACGCTGATTAATGGGCCAAGAGGCAAAAAAATCTTTTTAATTGGCCGTCAGTGCTTATCGATGTCAGATTCTTAAAAAATGAATGACAGTTTCATAATATGCCTTCAGATGTGAGACAGGTTTGAAGGAGTTTGTGTAGCTGAGTTTAGACGTTAATGGGATGATATTTAACCGGCTCTCTGGGAGGGAATTTATTAAAACAATGACAATATTTTCTCTTTCATTTGGTTTTAGGATTCTGTCTTTTTACATGTTGGCTCTTTTGACTATTGGCTTCCTCTCAAAAACTATTTGTCACACTTTGTCCTGTAAGCTTTAAGTCAGATTTGTTTCTTTTTTAATACATTGAACTACAAACTAGTGAACAAATTTATGCACAACATCAGCAATGTGGAGAAAACATTATGCAAATGTGTGTGATTTAAAGCATATATTTGTGTATCTGCAACTGAAAAAATACAACCCTGTCTCTGATTTAAGTCTTATTTATTATGTTTATCTATTTAAGTCCCTTAGGTTTGAAAATAAAGCTATCAGTGAGCGGTTCAGAAATACCCAGCCTAAAATACAAGAAATCACACCTCCTCTTTATCTCCTTAAAGCCTGAACTTTAATTTATGCTGCGTTTACTGAAAATTCAAAGTGAGACTTCTAAACTTTTCATCAAGTTGAAGTGAAGACAAGTCAGCAAACAGGAAAAAAATATATATGTTAGTAGAAGTGCACAAAAAGAAAGTACACTGTAAAAAATCATAGCCTCAAAACGTTTCAATCTATCTTTATGATTTCACTCAACTTGTCTAGTTAAGTTTTGCTTGTTAAACTCACTTTTTTGTGTTTTGATCAGAAAAACTTAAATTTATGAGTTATTCTGATAAATTGTTACATTTTTCTCATTCAGTCAACTTAAATTTGCAAGTTATAGCTTTTTTTTTAATCTTGTTATGATTCCCTGTCTGGTCTGTTTTAGTTCTTGTCTGGTCTGGTTTACCTTGTCTGTTTCCCCTGTGTTCCTGGCTCCTGCTCTCGCCCCTCCCTCACGTGTCAAGTATCTCCAGGTGTTTCTTGTTCCGTTGATTTCAACCACAGTATTTAAACCCTTCTGTTTCTTGTCTCGTCCTCGGTTCATCTGTTTCTGTTCCTGCCTGTTTAGTCTTAGCCTGTTTTCTACTAGTCATAGTCAGTTCCTGTTTAGTTCATTTAATAAACCATCATTTTTGGATTACCTCCTGCTTACCAGCACCTTGGGTCCACCTGCTTGTTCACAGCCACCATTTGTGACAAATCTGTGAAATTTGGCAGGTTTGGAGGAGTATGATTATTGATGATACCATATAAGTAAAATATTTATATATATATATATTATACATTATATATATTCTTTGTATGTTCAACAAGGGACTGCGTGGTGGTGCAGTTGTTTAGCACTGTTGCCTCTCATCAAGGAGGTTGTGGGTTCACGTCCCGGCACTGCATCCTCTCTGCGTGGAGTTTGCATGTTTTCCCCATGTGTTCTCATGTGTTCTCTCCAGGTACTCCAGTTTCCTCCCACAGACCAAAAACATGACTGTCAGGCTAATTGATTTAGTAATTTGTCCTTAGGTGTGAGTGGGTGTGTGACTGATTGTTCGTCTCTGTGTGGCCCTGCGATGAACTGGCGACCCATCCAGTCCCCCGCCTCTCGCCCCCTGACCCCTGGAGATAGGCACCAGCTCCCCCGCGACCCTCTGTGGAGGATGAAGAGGTTACAGAAAATGGACGGGTGGATGTTGAACAAGATAAACTGATTTTTTTTTTTTTATGGCTAAGCTAACAGGATTTGTTGTTTCAACTAACAATTTTAAGTTAATACAATGCATGGTTATAATTTATGATATTTGTACAACTTGACATTTAGAGTTGAAAGAAAGTGTTTGGTTAAGTTGAATTGAATCAAATTTTTAAGGCAGTCAGTGAACTTTCATTTCTAAGTTGAACTGACTTACTTTTTTTAACAGTGTAGCCTTGCAAATACTTCAAAAGAGATTAGGCTGAAACACAGGAAAAACTTTAAGAGCAAAAGAAGGATCTGATAAAGAACTAGAAAAACCGAGGACTATATCCACTGGGAGTGGTGGTCACTGGATGGGAACTATCTGATGAGGAGCAGGTGTGAGAAGCTGTGTAAAAGGTAAGCTGTGAGGACAAAATGGACAGGGACACTAATTTAATAAGATGAATACAATAAACATTAGACAATAGAAAATGAAAAGTTATCAAAATCCAAACGCCATGACACTTTTTTCTTTTGCTTTGGTGATAGCTGCAAATCAGCTTCAGATGATATAAATGTCAGTAACAGTTAGATTGATCACTGATCTGAGTGCTGTTTCATGTCCAAACTAAACAAACTTATTGCCCTTATTTGTGTTTTTATATATAATGACCAAATAAAAAAAATCCTATATGAACAACAATTTGCCTCTAAAAAGAAAATTTTGATGCTTATATTTGACAAACACTAATTACACTGATAGATTAACTTTCACATCTGACTTGTACAATATTTGTTCATTTCAGTTTATAACTTTTTCAGCAAACATGTTTAAAAGATAAATCCGTAACAGCTAAATCTGCATTTATGATACATTTTCGAGCAATAATCGCTGTTGATTTGCTGTGTTGCTGCGAGATGTTTGAGTTTCTGGAGGGTTTTTTTCATGGGTTTGGATTCATGCAGTACGTTTTCATTAAACCATCTCACACAGCATCAAGAGGCAAATGTTAAAATGTCTCATCCTGTCCTCTGGAATCAGCTGCAACATAAAAAGCTGTGAAGACAGGCTGTATAAATGAGCTTTGGTGCTGCAATCCTGCTAGTTTTAGAAATCGCGTCACAGATATTTCATTTAAACTTCAGTAAATTACATCAGCTGCTGGAAAAAAGATGCTTAATTGAACTTCTTTAAAGCGTTAGACTACTGGAACACGTTAAGCCTAAAACAACACTGACTAATCCACTGGAGCAGTCACTTTTTGTAAACTGTAAAATTAGCTTTTAATGGTGATTTGAGCACCTGATCTGGAGTTTCATCACTCTGAGGACGTCTAGTCATTTTAAATGAAAGCTAGGAGCTGCTGGGAAAACATCAACAAATGCTGTGGAGCATCAGAGAGCAACAGGTCTGACGGATAAGTTGTTGATCGTGTTGGACATGCTTTTACCGACAACATAACGAGGAGATCACACATTGCGAATTGCTCAACATTAAGCTGAATAAAAGCGTGGAGCTGGCGCATCTCTTAGCAAAACTCAGATGTGATCCGGTGTAATGGATCAGTGCCTTTATAGTAGTTCTTTGCAGAGCTGGATTGTAATTAGCTTTCACGGCTGCAACTTTCCTCTGAGAAAACCTTGATAAGAGTTATCTGTTTCCTCCCACTCAGAGGCAGCTGAGAGCCCACCACTGTGGAAAGTTCCTGTAGCCGTGGATTAAAAAAGAAACCTAAACGACGAAGCTTTGTATCTCATCCAGCTGGGAGGCAACGAATGGAGCTGTGTTCACGCTTTGGTTTTATACTATTTTGTAAAAATATTACAATTCATGAGTTTGGTTTTTTTTTTAGATCTGTTTGCTCATTAAGGTTTTAAGGTATAGCTTGAAAACCTTTACTGACGAATGCTTGAAGAAGATCTGATCTGATCCACTTCTTATCGTCAAAGCATTTCATCACTCGATGTAAAAAAAAAAGTGGACGATCAGGAGGTTTTGTGTAGAAAAACTCTAAAAGCATGACAGATTTCAGCAGCTCTTATATGTGAAGAAGAGGAGGAGGAGGAGGTTACTCGGCTCTGGAGCAGGTAATAGTGTTACATCCCTCTCCGGGGTGATTTGTTTCTGTAGCAGTCGAGTCCTCCTGAGAAAGCCTCTCCTGACCGGCTGAGTCGAGGAAACCTTCGTGACCTTGTGTGCTGCCTCTTCGCTGCTGCCCAGGAGGGAGGCCTGCTAGTCTTCAGAGTGGTGCTGCATTGCAGTCCGTCTCTGCTCCTTTTAAGTCTTCTCAAACAGTGGGCTGCTGTAAGAAGATAACCTTTCTGTGTCATTGCTGGTTTAGAACACTAAACTGTTCTCTGAGAGTCGACTCAACCGCTGAGTGGATCTCTGAACCCTGAACACAGAGCTGGATTGTAATTATATTACAGCTTGTGATTCTTTGCTCGTCATTTGTATTCTGTATCATCAGACCGGGTCTCTTTAAAGTTCTTTACCTATTCACAGCCAGTCGTTCTGTCCTTGACCACAGCCTCACCGTCTGCCTCGCTGTCTGTGTCTTGTCAGCGTTGCTGGAGGACAAGATTATGTCACGATTTATTATGACTGAACTAACTTTTATCTGAGCTGACTTCTCCTTTGCTGTTTTCTAATCCTCTCGTATTTGAATTATTTTTATCTACAATACCTATGAAAAGTATGATGTTTCATCCTTTTATTGATTTAATAAATGAAATAATGGTCAATAATTTGGCTTTTCTTTGAACTATAATTGGTTAAAAAACAAGTGTATCTTTTTTATTGATCAGAAACAATGTCAGGTTATTAAATATAAAAAAAATTTAAAGCTGGAGTAAAAATTTTACCCTTGATAAAGTGATTGATGATTTAGGTCAACAGAGGTCCAGAGATCAGCTGATTGTTGTGTGTCTAGTGATCGCAGCATAGACTGGATAGAGTTCAGTTAAATCCACCGTTAAGAAAAATGTCTGAATCTGTGACGCTGAAGGAGGTAAAAGCATCAGTGGTTCAGATGGAAGAGTGGTCCTGGTTCTTCACCAGACAGAGCTGAGTGGGAGTGGTAAAGAGAAATTCACCATTGACAAAAGCTCACATGAAATCTCATCCTGAGGTACATGGAAAACCCAACGGTCAACTGGAAGAAGGCTCTTTGGTCTGATGAGACAAAGCTTTTGGCCAATAAACGGCACCATTTTCACCCCAAACACACCAACCCCAGTCTGAAGCATGGTGGATGAAGCATCATGCTCTGGAGATGCTTCTCAGCAGTCCTAAAGGCTTGTGAAGATAGAGGGAACATCATCAGATTCTGAAGGATAATCAGGCTCAGTCTGCAAAAGAACATGGGAGGTTTGTTTTCCTGCAAGGCAACAACACAATATGAGCAACACAGTGGTTCAAAGACAAGAAGGTGAATGTTCTGGAGTGGCTAAGGATAAATTCAGATCTCAGTCCAACTGAGAACTCATGGCTGGTCTCAGGAGGAGCTGTTTACAGTCCATTACAGAGGAATTACATAGAGCTGGAGCTGTTTAGCTAGAAGACTAGAGCAATGCCAGATGTGACGTGACAACCTGATTGAGAAAGATTTTTATCCACTGCACTTTTGACCACTTCAGTTTTTACATCTAAAACATTGTTACGCTACATTAAGTGGATACTGGACGTTGTTTTTTGGCGTAGGTTAGCTATCACGGTACTGTTTCAAGCACCCCTCCTACACCCCCACAGCTTATACATTTGTCAACGTTGGAGACAATGAATATTTTGCACATATGTGTCAGAATTTCTCCAGAAATCTTCCATTCTGTGGTTTGTTCTATCCCCCGTAGTTTGGTGCCACTGATGGTGCTTCACTCTTTGGTTCCCTCAGAGATTCACAGCAGTTTAAAGACAGTTAAACAATTTTGTTTTTCTCTCAGTAGATATATTTGGAATTTTGACTGTTTCAGATCATCAGCGTTTGTTTTGCTGACTTCTGAGAGGAAAACAAGAAGACAACCTGGCAGGACAAGAAGATCACAAATCAATCTCTTCAGTGTTCAGAACAATGGGTCGCTCTTTTCTGCACGCAGTATTAAACTAAAGCTGCCTCGCAAACATCTTTTAAAGTGTAACAGTTAGGTTAGTGAAGGTAGCTAACAGTGATTAGCCGTAAAACCGACAAAACTAAGCTAATAACCTTGCAGAAGTGTGTCCGTATTATAACAATAAAAATCAGGTTATATTACGCTACAAAAGATTATTTTGACATTTTACTGTCAAGAGACTTTTTGTTTTTTTGGGGGGTTGGATGTGTTTTTGTGGGGTTATAAAATGTTTTAAACCACATTTAGTAGCCAGCATCTTCATTCTGTCACAAGCAATAGAAAAATGTGATTTTTATAAAAGATAAACTAAATCCATCTCATTCTGCATCTGAAATCCAGTGAATTCTTTTTTCTTTACCTGAAGTGACTTATAGACATTTTTTGTGTCACCAGTTATTTTCTCAGCAAAGGTTTTAAAGTTTTTGCATTGTTAGAAATGAGTTGGCAGTTTTCAGCACCAGAGCAGCTGATTGGTTGACTGCATTGACCTGGTACAATATTTCAATAAGACTCAGTTAACGGCAGTCGTAATTCTAATAGCAAAACAAAAACAGTCAAAGCCAGTTAGAATCAGTGATTAGTTCAAGAGAGAAGTTCTGCTCAGACAGCTCTAATTCTTTATTCCAGACTCATATCATGGTGTTTAAAAAGTATTTTGTCACAAACTATCCTCTCTGAAACAATTTGGTATTTATACACTTTAAAAGACTAAAAGAGCAAAGAATTTGGTTCCATAGTACCTCTTGGTTTGGGTCCCAAATCAAACTAAAGAACCAGCAATGATCGACAAACCAGCATACACAATAATAAAGTATTAACAATCTACAACACTGAATGTATTTGTTAAACTGAGGTGACAGACAGTGTGTTCTCCTAAAGATGTGTAACAATTTGAGCATTAATGATAATTTTGATTAAATAACACAATTAAAAGAAAAACATGTAAACCTGAATAATAACCAGACACCTTTCTCAGGATTTATCATTACTGGCATTAAATTATAGATTTTTAAAATGTTTTAAAAACAAAATGAAGTTGATTAAAAAACAAAAAATACATTTTAACAATAAAATAAATGAGAAAAGTTGTGTTTAAATTTTGAAACTTCTGTTTATCAGGAAAACCTTAGATTTTTTACTGATTTTAAACATTAACAGGGTCACTATGAGATGATGTTGTCTTGTGTTCCCAGTCCTTATTAGTGATCCCAAGAACTCGTCTTCAGACTGGCGGTCATAGAGCGTCCTCAGTGGCCGGTCCTAGACTCTGGAACAACCTTCCACCACATCTTAGAACCTCACAGAGCCTGGAGGATTTTAAGTCATCTCTTAAAACTCAATTCTTTAATCTGGCTTTTAGTACAGGTTGATTTATGTAGTTTTTATGAGTTTTTTTTTTATGATGGTTTGATATTACTCACAAACATTGCAGTCATTTAAATTGTTTTGCATGTGGGTTTTATCCTTTTATTCATCTTTTATCTTTGTTTTTACCTGTGTTTTATGAAGTGGATTTTTATTATGTGCAGCATTTGTGTTGACTGAGTAACAACAGATGTGTTTTGCTCATGGTTTTATTATTTTTTATTCATTTTTAACCTTAATTGCATTTTTATGTCGTCTTTTATCCTGTACAGCACTTTGGGTTGCGTGAGCAACAATAAATGTGCATTATAAATAAAGTTGACCTTGACCTTGTGACTGCTCAGTACTGGTTCTTAGATTAGATTAGAAAAATGAAATGTTAGAATTCCAAGAACTTTCTTAACCTAATGGACAGAACATACAGTTAACAGCAAACCTTTAGATTTGTATCATTTGAATTTGCTGATGTGCCTCCCACATCTTTATTGTGGGTTAAAAACACCATTTACAACCTTCAAAAATACCTGAATGGACTCAAAATAAAGACTTACTTCTTAATATATATGTTTTTGCTTATTTTACTTTTTACTAAACATTCATGGGTGTTAAAACTTCACCAGCTCTACAACAAAGCATTGTCTCCCACTCATCTCCAAGCTGCTACAAAGCTGAATTTCACATAAGGGAGATAACAACAAAAGCCATCCATTTCTCAGCTTTGAAGAAGATTATATATAAATGTAATAGCGTCTAAATAAAAGAGGAGAACATCAAAGCTGGCTGTGGGTTGTTTTCAAAGAGTCTATGTTTATCTGTGGCTCTTTAATGTGTGTACGTATGGAATACGAGCTCGTCATTATTTGGTCTCCAGATGAATGTTGTTTCACGTTGGGCATGTCAACAACATATTTACATGTTTACCATCACTGAGGTCCTTTATGAACTGATCAGAGGATGTATATGTCATAAAAATAATAACCTCTATCTGGATGCTAAGAATATTCATCATCCTGTTTGCTGGTGTGCTTCATGCTCTATGAGCTGCTTCTTCTCATCCCGTGTGGAACAGCACGTCTAATTGGATGTGAGAATACCCTGAAGAGCTCGGAACATGAATCTGAATTCCACGTGTGATTTTAAAAATGTGACATATTTTTTCTCACCTTTGCACAGTTGGGCGACCCAGACTTCATCTTTAAGCGTATTTTTTCTGTGGAGCCACTCAAGTGAAACAGAAGTTTTCATGCACAGGTTAACCTTCATTATAACACAGTCCATCATGTCCTGTTTGAGTCTCTCCACTCCAACTTTTATCTTATTTCATCACTTTGTTTTTTCCTCTTCTACACTGTTTGGTTTCCATTCAGCTGCACTTGAAATGCAGAGGACCCTCGGCTGTAAACTTGCTGCTGGGATGCTTTTTGTCTTGTTCCACAGGTTCTTGATTTTTATCATTAAAACTGGCTTTCCTGCAGCTGCTCCTGAGCTTTATATAAAAAAAAAACAGGAAAAGAAAATATCTGACTCAAGTGATCCTTCACTGGTGAAATTTGAACAATAAAGAAGCTGATGTCATACAGAACTTAAAAAAGTTTTTATCATGATCTGTGTTACTTTGTCAGAAAAATCAGCTTTGTGTTCGAGTCAAAGTGATGTTTTATTTGTTGCACACAAAAAAATAACATTCCCACTTAGTAAGAAGTAAACAGCCAAATAAAACAGAGGTGGAATAGTCAATAAGCACTAGACAGCTCGAATGTATTTGTGCTATTTTTTCAGAAAAATGGATTCAACTTTAGTTAGATTTAATAAAAATGTCAGGAAATCATTTAGCACGGGCTGCATGGCTATAATTACATGGAAGAGCTCTCCAAATGTAGCTGTTATGGAATCATTTAAATTATAAGTTGCTTATTTGCCTTTTTAATTAAGCCTCTCACAAAGCGCTTTGCTTTAGTCCACAGTACAAGATGATGAATGTGCTTCTACAGAGTGTCTGCTTTTATTCAGATCTTCACATTTATCCATTAATCGTGCATGCAGATGTGGCTGCTGTGTGTTACAAAACAATTAATACACATTTATGTTTTCCATTTAAACTGTTGCAGATTAATAAGTTGCTTTAAATAATTTTGTTCTTTTTTTCTTTTTGAGTCCTATATTCTCATTTAGGCTCATGGGAGCAGAAATTGTAACTCGAGACAAACTGGAATGAAAACATTAGAATAACAACTTTATATTTAGCTCTGATTGAACATGGTTTGGTTGTATTTCAGGATCTGTTCTTCTGATTTGGCTTTGTTTTTACACAGTAAAATGTTACAACTTTAGGTAAAACATTTACACAACAAAAAGTGTTTTTAAAACTGAGTTATGATGGCTAAAAACGAGTTAATCCTTAAAAAAAACATGATTTTATTCATTTCAATAAAACAAGAAGTCATCCAAAATACACAGCTTTTTATAGACCTTTATTCATCAATAGGAGATTAAAGAGAAGAGGTCACCACCTCCAGACCTCAAGGGCTCCATCCTGCAAGTTACAGGCATTTCCAGCTCCAGCACACCTGAATGAAATGATCTGATCACCTCTTTACCATTTTTTGGGGCAGATTCCTATTAATTTTATCATCCTGTGGCACGTTGGAGCAAAGGGAAAAGCTTAAATCTGCCCTAGAGGACTGGAGTTGGTGATCCTTGGTATAATGTGTGCAAAGAGAGTGAGAACATCATGCAACAAAAAGCAATGGAGCAGAACTCATGGTTACAATGCAGCAACTTTCAGGCTGCACGTATGTTTTGTCCATTCTAACCACTCTGCCTCCCCTGGTTTCCTCTCAGAGTTCAGAGATGTGTTTGGTAATAAAATCATTCTAGTGTTACCTCAAACTGCTTATGTGTTTGTCCCTGTTTGTCTGTCACTCAACATCTAGAATACACTCCAGCCTCTGTTTGTCATTGGTTCAAAAATTATTAGAAAAGAGGAAAATGACAAGGTGATGACTGGATGGATGATCAGACAAATAGAAGGATGCACACAATGCACTTTTATTGAAGTCTTGTTCTCTAACAGTGTGATAAATTCTATTGCATTGCACAAACTTGCACAATAATCCACCTTTTTTCCCAGCATTCAACTTGATTCGCATTCAGTGAGAACTGGCCTTGAATTTGAACAAAAATTCACTCTGGAAGCACAAAATAACCTTCAGACATGAAACAAATGAGACTTGCTAGACTAAATATATATATTCATATATATTATTGATTTTACTTTTTAAAAATAAACTAAAAACATGCCAAACCATAAGCATTTAAACCTGAGGGGTGAGTTGTGCAGCCTGATGAAATCTGAACCAGCAGTTTCTAACCTAACATCAGGAAAATGGTGCATCTGTATCTGGAAGAGCCAGTAATGCACTGAGCTACTTTTATTTTTCCTGCCCCAAAATAAGTCAGCAGAACAGTAAAATACAAAGAACAAAATAATATTATTAAAAACTATATTATTTATGTGATAAAATCATCAGAAACACATAAAAAGAGGGAATAAAGTGAAAGTTCCGGACCTGAGCTCTGTCCATGGTGCTGAAACACAGAAAAACCACTCGATTTTACACCTCACGTGACTTCATTTTTATAAATGGTCCGCGCGGGCAGGGACTTCCCGACAGATTGCGCGTGACTAAAGCAGAATGTGTGTTTACATACACAGAACAGAGCTTTGACATGGCTCCCAAATCCTGCCTGCGCTTTGGTGTGAAGAGACAAAAAAAAAAAAACATCCTCCAGCTGGAAATCAATGACACGGTTAGAGAGAGAGGGGGAGGGAGAGAGAGAGAGAGAGAGAGAGAGAGAGGGGGCGGTGTCTGATGACCGGGGAGGAGGAGGAGGGAGAGGAGGAGGAGGAGGAGAAAGCTCCCGGTCCGCTCGCAGCTCCCCTCCTTTACCGTCAGTCCTCCAAGCAGTCGGGTGCTTACCGGAGTTCCCGCTGCCGTCGTGGACTTTATTTTCTCCCCTTTTTTTCAATCGAAAGCGGACACTGAACGCACTGTCCCGGGTAGGTACGGCTCCGGTACCGGACCTGGGTGGGATTTACTGACTAAACTCAGAGCAAAACGAGCAGGAACCCGGGAGACGGAGAACAGCAGCCTGAAACAAAGCTCAGTGGGGGGAGGCTGTGCTGCTGCTGACGCCGTTAATTGCTTTTTAAATGAGCTGAAGGGGGAAGTGTTCGGTTCCTGCTCCTTCTGCTGCGGTGACAACTCTCCGGTGTTTATAATCCGATTAGACGGAGGATAAGCAGTTTGATCAAATTATCACTCCACTCCTAGTTATCTTTAAACAGAGCTTTCTTTTCTTTTCTTTGTTTAAACCAGTTAAGCATCACAGTGTCAGATTTGCGCCTTTTTCAAAGTGCTGCATCCCACTTTTCTCCTGCACTCCTCCTCTGTGCATCTCATTCAGTCTTTGTTTTCTTATCATTTCATCCTCCTCTTCCTTCTCTCTATGCTTCCAGAAGATGCTCTTCCTTCTGCTACCTGTCCTGGCTCTCTTGCTGAGCAGAGAAGCAGCGGTCTCCGGTAACAGTCATGAGAAATGGCTGGGCACTGTGGCTCAGTACAACAAGGACCGACCCTGGAACAGATTCAGAGACGTGAGTTGTACATCACCAAAAAAAGGAGGCTAGTTTCACTGAGCGTGTGTGGATATCTTTGTAAATGTGTGTGTGAGTGAGCACGCTGCGCCCTTGATGCACCCAGTGAGTACTTGAGCACCTGCCAGCAGGCATAATCCACCTTGTAGAAACTCAGCAGGTTGGAGTCCTGGTTGAGAGCCAGTCGGACTCTTAGACAAACAGCATTACCCTGCTGCACACGCTGGAATAATTCTGTTACAGAGCAGCTGTCTGAGGTACTCCTCCACCGACCTGCTTGATTTACCTCACCAGTATTGACAGTCTGACATGTTATCAGCTGGCGATGTGGAGTTCTTGGCATTACAAGGAAAAGAACACCCCCAAAGTTAATGGCTTTCATTATTTGGTGTTTTCTGCTTCAGCTCACCGCTCAGACATTCATATTTTATAGCTTCTCTGTCAGCTGATGATTTCTACATGGCAGCTTGTAAACATGTGATGCAGGCCTGATGCACTGGATCTGATAAATGTGCGTTTTGATTTCTGGACTCCTGAGTGAGATAAGAATCATTTGTGTTGCTGAAATAAGCAAAGCCTTCCATGAAATGAAGATATAAAGTATTTTTTGTAAATTATTTTAGTGATTGCTTCTTATGAAATGATGAGCTGAATGTTGATGTTTGTCCTCTCCCTGCAACTTTTGCTCAGTGGTTTTATTTTCATCACTTTAATCACATATTTTCGAGACATAGGCGGATGAAACGTGCTCCTCAGGCCAGGCTTTGATGCTGCTCAGTCTTCTGCCTGAGGGACAGAGGGTGGATGGTCCACCAATTTGACAAAGTACTGCAAATTTTTAGTAGACATTGTGTTTCTTTTTTTTTTAGTTTTGCCATGTGATACATGAATAATTCAAAAATAAAATCATAAGCATATGGTTGAGAGTTGGGAGCACAGCTGTAGTAAAAATCTGGCACTTTGTGTGTAGTTTTGCATGATTACATGAGTTTAAACAGCCTCGGGGCTGGTTTTATGCTAACTAAACATCTTATGTTTCCAACATGTCAAGAGCATGACTTCCCCTCGATCCTGCTGATAGTGTTTCTGTTACACCACCTCAGAGTGATACTGTGCATTCCTAACATGCCTTACTTTTTGAAAAGTGCATGATCTCTACTCCTACAGCCAGCTCCTTGGGGGACGCCTAAAAGGGTTATCTCTTAGGCTACCTTAAATAATTCACAAGCTGAGAATGAATCTTTGTACTCACAGATGTTTATGCATGTCTTAATGTCTTTGAAGATTTAGGGCAAGACCACGTTCTGTTTTGACTATTTTGAGTGGGAAACAATTCCTCCGAGCCCTCACTCTGGCGCCAGCTGAACAGTAGCTGCGGCGCTGAACTTGTCGGCTCTCGAGTTATTTTCATGCTGATAGTGACAGTGGTGTGGCCGTGCTCTTAACGTTGTGATGTCCCTTTCTGCCTGCTGACATGTTCTCCAGACATTTCAGCAGACTGAGGGGTAGCTTTGGCCTTATTAGTGTTGGCCTTCCCTCCACAGCACAGGAGCTGTGATGTGAGAGATGTCCATGACGGTGTACTCGCAGCTTGAGCCCGGCTACCTGAGGTGTGTGTTTCTCTGCTGCTCTCTATTTATGCCGCTCTGTGGTTTCCTGTGCAAATGAAACTTGTTAATGGCAAACTGGCAGTGGTGGATGGAAGAGAGGAGGAGAGGAGGGAGGAAGAGGAGGGGAGAAAAATTGCAAAAGATAGGGGGAAAGGCTGTGACATTTGTGTTTAATATTTCAGACATTGCTGCCACACAAATGCAGGGACTGTGTGTGTGTGTGTGTGTGTGTGTGTGTGTGTGTGTGTGTGTGTGTGTGTGTGTGTGTGTGTGTGTGTGTGTGTGTGTGTGTGTGTGTGTGTGTGTGTGTGTGTGTGTGTTGTCTGACCTATCGCTTAAGGGAACCTGCTGGTTGCAATTTATCTCCTGCAGCACTGGCTGTTGCTTGTTCCACCGTGTCTCCTGTCTGTCTCCATACTTCCTGGGTGATTTCTCTCCTCTTTGACACCTTAATAAAATGCAGTTCTGTATGAATGCAAGTCAAACTGCTGCTACTTTGAGCCGTGTGGATTAGTCATCCTGTAGGGGATCTGTTTTCAGTGGTATAGTGGGGGATGCGTGCGTCTACACACCAGCAGAGAGGAGTATAGATATGTATGAATTCATGTCCATGAATTGGGACTTTTAGCTTTGCATCATAAAGGAATAAATTAACATAATGTTTCACATGAATCATTGACGTTATTGGCAGGATGCAATCAAATAATTTAGAATTAGCATAATTTAACTTGCTCCTAAAATTCTCAGCAAATGTTTTCAAATAAATTCCCATTTAGACCCACATAATCCAAAAGATGGATTATACTAATACAAAGGTTGTGTGTGAGAGAGCTTATGGATTGGATCAAGGTCTCCTGATACTGTGTCCTGACAAGTTTTCTCTTCTTGTCTCAGTTAAATTAAAGCTGCCATGATCAAGTAGTTCTAGTTGGCAACTGTTGTACAAATATTGACTACAGTGTTCTGGGGTACAGAAGCTGAATTGATGATCTTCTGTACGGAGGTCGGGCTCGGTCTCAGAGATAAGCTGAGGAGCTTCATCAGGGAGGAGAGCCCAGAGTGGAGCTGCTGCTCCTCCTCATTAAAAGGAGTCATTTGAGGTGGATCAGACACCTGATTTAAGATGCCTCCAGGTCACCTACCTCTAGAGGTTTTTCAGACATGTTCCACTGGGAGGAGGCCCCAGGATAGACCAAGTACTCACTGAAGGCCTTATATATCCTGTCTGGTTTGGGGACACTGTGGGATCCTCCAGGAGGAGCTATAGTTTTGTAGAGGAGAGGAATGTCTGGGCTCATACAGTGCAATAAGGCGGCAGATCATGAAGAAGGAAAACAAGTTTTCCAAAACCTAAAGCGACCTGCAGAAGAAGGACTGAACAGAATAAAAGTTCAATTGAATTTAATGAGGCAACTAAGCACAAATAGCCTAAACATGGTCTGGAGCCTCCTCCGTGAACCGTCACCTTAT
>SSNR01000163.1:598449-627691 GCA_006937965.1 Callopanchax toddi | reverse complement strand
AAGAGAGGAGCGGAGCTGTCAACTGATCACCACCTGGTGGTGAGTTGGATCAGATGGCAGGGCAAGATGCTACGCAGACCTGGTAGACCCAAACGTATAGTGAGGGTCTGCTGGGAACGCCTGGCAGAAGAGCCTGTCAAGATGGTCTTCAACTCCCACCTCCGGCAGAGCTTCGACCATGTCCCGAGAGCAGTGGGGGACATTGAGTCCGAATGGGCCTTGTTCCGCTCTGCGATTGTTGAGGCGGCTGTTGCTAGCTGTGGTCGCAAGGTAGCTGGTGCCAATCGTGGCGGTAACCCCCGTACCCGCTGGTGGACACCAGAGGTTAGGGGAGCCGTCAGGCTGAAGAAGGAGGCCTACAAGGCATGGCTAGTCTGTGGGTCTCCAGAGGCAGCTGATGGGTATCGGAGGGCCAAGCGGGGTGCAGCAGTGGCAGTTTCCGAGGCAAAATCTCAAGCATGGGAGGAGTTTGGTGAGACCATGGAGAAAGACTATCGGTCGGCTCCAAGAAGATTCTGGCAAACCATCCGGCGCCTCAGGTCAGGAAGGCGGCAACTCGCTCACACTGTTTACAGTGGGGACGGGGAGCTGCTGACATCAACTGGGGCTATAGTCGGGCGGTGGAAGGAATACTTTGAGGAGCTCCTCAATCCCACCGACACGCATTCCTATGAGGAACCAGAGCTGGGAGACCTGGGGATGGACTGTCCAATTTCTGGGGCAGAAGTCGCTGAGGTAGTCAAAAAACTACGCAGTGGCGGAGCCCCGAGGGTGGATGAGATCCGACCTGGGTATCTCAAGGCTATGGATGTTGTAGGACTGTCATGGTTGACACGTCTCTGCAACATTGCGTGGTCATCGGGGGCAGTCCCTGTTGAGTGGCAGACCGGGGTGGTGGTTCCCATTTTTAAGAAGGGGGACCAGAGGGTGTGTTCCAACTATAGGGGGATCACACTCCTCAGCCTCCCTGGGAAGGTCTACTCCAGGGTACTGGAGAGGAGGGTCCAGTCGATGGTTGAACCTCAGATAGAAGAGGAGCAATGTGGTTTTCGTCCTGGTCGTGGAACTGTGGACCAGCTCTTTACCCTCGCTAGGGTGATGGAGGGGTCATGGGAGTTTGCCCAACCAATCCACATGTGTTTTGTGGATTTGGAGAAGGCTTATGACCGTGTCCCCAGGGGCACCCTGTGGGGGGCGCTCCAGGAGTACGGGGTTGATGGTCTTTTGTTAAGGGCCATTTGGTCCCTGTACCAGAGGAGTGTGAGTCTGGTCCGCATAGCCGGCAGTAAGTCGGACCTGTTTCCAGTGAGGGTTGGACTCCGCCAGGTCTGTCCTTTGTCACCGGTCCTGTTCATAACCTTTATGGACAGGATTTCTAGACGCAGCCGTGGTGTGGAGGGTGTTGAGTTTGGTGACAGGAGAATCTCGTCTCTGCTTTTTGCAGATGATGTGGTCCTCCTAGCTTCATCAGGCTCTGACCTACAGCTCTTGCTGGGGAGGTTCGCAGCCGAGTGTGAAGCGGCTGGGATGAGGATCAGCACCTCCAAGTCTGAGGCCATGGTTCTCGGTCGGAAAAGGGTGGCTTGCCAACTCCAGGTTGGGAGAGAGATCCTGCCTCAAGTGGAGGAGTTCAAGTATCTCGGGGTCTTGTTCACAAGTGAGGGAAGGAGGGAGCGGGAGATCGACAGGCGGATTGGGGCAGCGTCTGCAGTGATGCAGACACTGAACCGGTCAGTTGTGGTGAAGAAGGAGCTGAGCCGGAAAGCAAGCCTCTTGATTTACCGATCGATCTACCTCCCAATCCCCACCTATGGTCATGAGCTTTGGGTAATGACCGAAAGAACGAGATCGTGGATACAAGCGGCCGAAATGAGTTTTCTCCGCAGGGTGGCCGGGCTCAGCCTTAGGGATAGGGTGAGGAGCTCGGACATTCGGGAGAGACTCGGAGTAGAACCGCTGCTCCTCCATGTCGAAAGGAGCCAGTTGAGGTGGTTTGGGCATCTTGTCAGGATGCCCCCTGGACGCCTCCTCAGGGAAGTGTTTCAGGCATGTCCTGCTGGCAGGAGGCCCCCGGGTCGACCCAGGACACGCTGGAGAAAATATATCTCTGGTTTGGCCCTGGAGCGCCTTGGGATCCTGCTGGAGGAGCTGGTAGAAGTGGCTGGGGAGAAGACTGTCTGGAACTCCCTAATTGGGATGCTGCCCCCGCGACCCGGACCCGGATAAGCGGAAGAAGACGAGACGAGACGAGACAATGGTCTGGAGCTTACAGGCATGACAATAGGGAAAAAGGACCAACTTGTAAAGGAGGAAGTAAAGAGTGTCAAGACCTTTTTTCAGCTTAAAGTGCTCAGGCCTGGCTGATGATTATTTACAAAGTTGCAAAAATGTGCCTAATAAGTGGTTTAACCAATTGTTTGATCTGTAGCTGCTGAATAAAATTGATATTTTGTGTTTTTAGATCAGAAGTCTAACATACATAAATAATAATATAGGACTTTAACAGTCTTTGTGAAGTCGACAGGTTGGATTGGGAGCTGAATCTATGAAAGATTAGTTTTATTTTAGTGGTGTAACTTATAAAATATGTTTAAAATGAGGTCAGGATTACACATACTGTCAAATAGCTCCGTAATATGAGAACAGCTGAAGATTTCTGTGGAAATTCTGAACGAGGAGGTCGAGTTAAAATAAAATCTTATTAGTGGGATGACTATTACGTAATAAATGAGCTCCATAAGGAAGGATTAATTAATCTTTTCTCCTCCAGTTTATAACGGCTCTTTATGTGTCTCTGTCACTCATCTCACTTTCTTTTATCATCACTCAGCCGTGAAGTCCATTTTTCCTCCACATTTCTCTTTATCTCACACTCTTCCTCTGTCTGCGAAGCTGCAAATGACCCCGTGCTTCCTCATCCATAGCCCCCCCCCGCCCTCCCTCTCCTGTGACTCTCCCCTCTCTGCCGCTGTCCTCTGCCTGCCATGTTTCACTCTGCATCCACATTGATGAGCCACTTGTTCCCTCCTGCATTAATGCATGACGCTCCAGCAGAGGAGACGGTGAGATAGTTGAAGAGTCAAAGTTCACAAGAGGAAAATAGTGTTTGATTAATTCCTTTGTAGTTGCTTTGCTAATCACTGGGCTGGATCGTGAAGGAAATGCAGGGGAGCTGTTTTCATCTTGTCCACTTTTACAGAGGAAGGATTTTCAATCTGTTTCCTCACCCATAAATCTGATCAGCCATCTTTTTTTATTATTATTTTACCAAATCACCTGCTGTAAATCCCAACAACTTTTTTTTTTCTTCTCAGCTTTGCTTCAGCTAGTTGCCGTTTTAGTTTTCACGAGCTTTTATGCAAACAGAGAATAGCTGCAGAGAATATGCCCACATTTGTATGCAGCTCTGACTTCTCTGACTGCGTTTCTTTTTTAGACAGGGTCAACTTTGTTGTAAGCTGCCGCCGCCGCCGCTGCTGCCGTGTGCTGTTGGCTGCTGCACAGTATTCTGGTCAGGAGAGAAAACATCTAAATATGCAGAGTGCAGCTGGAACTGTGGAAACACTGGCAACAAAAGTACACGAGAGGCTTTTCAGCCAATTCAAATCTGGTAACAGAGCTGAAACCATGGAATGAGTCGAGCATGCCAGATTTTTAAATGAAGACCATCTCATGTTGATGGAGTTGTAGCCATTTCATGGGATTTTCTTCCAGGAAATAAACAGATTCAGGCAGAAAAAACATTAATAATCAGCGTTTTTCTTTCAGTGGCGTGTGCTAAAGGCACTAACTAGGCTGATTTAAAGGTATAGAATCATAATTAGTCCTCTTTCTCAGATAGAAATATTAGAGGTTATTTGTTCACCTACATCTTTATTGTTAGACTCCTTGTAGAAGTACTTTTACTAACACAGAAAACAATAGACAGAGGGTTTATTGACCAGTTTGCTTCTTTTGCCTGGAAGAAAATCATCAGATAAACATAAATATTACTAATTTTTCTTATTTTACATGTCGGTAATCATAACGCTGTGGTTCATAGGAGAAACTTATCACATTTTAGCTTCTTTACAATCTGTTTTCTGACCAATCCGAGTTCTGCCTCCTGTTTCTGTTTGTCTCAACACCAAACGTCACCGTCTCCATTCCGGCAGCCTCTCCGTCATCCTCAGGACGTGGAAAATGTGTTTTAACCCTTCTGAGCTTGTTGTTTGTTTTCCCTCAAAGAGGCTTAGCTTGTCCTTCCCCTCCTCCTTTTCCTCTCTGAGTGAAATCCCATCTTCTACCGTGAAAAAGGCTCTAAATCACATTTGGACTCAAGACTCCTGCAGATGGTCTGTTCATTAGTTCATGAACCTGATGGAATGTAGAAAATAATAGTGAAATGACAAAGTGAGCGCTGAGCGTCGGAGCGGCCTGTCTGAACTCATTCTCACAGAGAGAATTAAACGCTGTCAGCGTTTATCAGCGCTGCTCTCTTTTCTGAGACGACAGTCTCTCCAGAGCTGCCAGTCAAACACACCGGCTCTGTCTCCCTTATCGTGTGGAGGAGTCTGTGAGTTACCACTGGAATCACCTGACATTTTATTTTTATTTCAAAGTTGGTCTGCTGCCTTGTTTGATATATTTTTTCTTCTCCTCTCTTTCATTTATGGAGGAAAGGGTTTTGCTGAGCGTGCATGTTCTTTTTTAGCTTGCTCCCTGCCTGGCTGTGAGCACATGCACACCTGGAACACACACACACACACACACACACACACACACACACACACACACACACACACACACACACACACACACACACCAGTCTCCAAAATAAATTGTAGTCTTCAGTGTATTGTGGTTCGGTGTGTTCCGCGCTCTGATTGGTTAATTTTGCAGCATGTGGGGGGGAGGGTGTTTAGGGTGTGGTTCAGCGAGACACACAGAGTCACCTTCATCCCCCTCTCTCCCCTACACACTAAAACACACACACACACACACACACACACCTCTTTGTGAACCTCTCCACCACACACACTGACTTCCTGTCAGTTTGGCTGCCTACCTGTCAGTCCTTCTTATCTCTCCCTCCATTTGTCCTCCTCCTCTTCAGCTGCCAGTTCTCCTCATGCATTCTGTCATCTCTCTCCTCTCGCTGTTCTCATTTTTATTTAAATTCTGCTAAATCTAGATGAAACAGTGGGCTTCCAAATAAAGCTTTTCCACATGCGTTCTGCTGTTTCTGCTCATGTAGTTGTCCTGGATTTACTGCTGTGCTTATTTCTTTCACAGATTTTTAACAGGAAAAAAAACTTTGTCTAATTATTGTTTCGAACAACTTTACATAAGTTAGTGTAGAGAGCTGAGAAGCAGATTGTGTGGCATGTACCTGGAGATGACCACATGTAGGGATTTAACATTATGAAATATTTGTATTATTATAAGGATGTTTATCAATATAAGATATATTGTTGCAACATTTAAGAAAATGTAGACAAAGTGTTTAAATGTCTTTTAGAAGCTGAAGTTACTGAGCCTGCAGCATCACTGTGTTTTTCCAGCTGCCTAAACGTATTTTATTTGTTTTAATTATTATTCCTCATTTTACTCATTCACATATAAACCTTTATCCCCCACTGTCTGCTGGGAAACTATAACAAGACGATCAACACCTGCTGTATAATAAATTAACACATATGTAACAGGCTGATCTGACTGGATGCTGCACCAGCATTAAGCCTGCTGTGACTTTATGAACAGAGAGAAAATTGAACATTATTTAATGTTGTTAGAAGATTGTTTTCTTTAAAGTTACACCCTTGCATTTGCTGGGCTCTCTTATTGTGAAGATTTTTTTTTTAAGTAAGTTAGGAAAAGTTAGTAGGAATAGCTAGAACCAAATAGCATAGTTTTTTAGGAGTTTTATGGAAAATGCATAGTCAACCTCTGGTTACAGTAGTGAAGCATTCTATTTGCCTAAGATGTCAGTACAGGACAAGGTATAAAAAACAGTATTTGAAAAACCACAGCAGGCTAAAATAACTAGCATGCCTAGCATTAGCTGTAGATTCAGATGACTTGTTAGATCTGGGTTTCCCTCATTACATCAGCTTTCTTTCCTCATGTTGTGCAGAGGTAGAGACCATCCTACAAATGAGTTCCATACAGTCACACTGCAGATTTGGAGGTTTACCAACATCCAGTGCTCCCTCACTGCTACCTCCTCGAGTCTAGGATACTGCCTTTGAGGGACAGTCAAAAGTTTAGGATAGTTTTTAAATATCAACGTCTCCAAGTACAGTTTTAATGGTAAAATAATTTGAAGAATTCTAACAATAGAAAAATTTACAACTTTAGCCATTAACCATGAGACTGTATAACAAATCATACAAAAAAACCTTTCTTTTTGTTAAAACTTTGCGTTTGTGCTGCTGTAACACATTGATTTGCCACAGGGGAAAAATAAAGTTTATCTATAAAACTGGAAACTATTTCACCTCTGAGCCTGAGTTTGAGTGATTCAACTTCTGTATGTTGATGCAGGCACACACACACACACACACACACACACACACACACACACACACACACGAACATGCACACCCCTGAGATCCATTACTGAATTTACATAGGGGGAATGGTGGAAGCCTAGATATGTTCTATCGTTGTGTGAAAAGACAGGCACACCAAAACAAACAAACATCCCCAAAAAAAAACAAAGTTACTAGTGGAAGATAATTAGGTCACAGGCAAGAAAGGGGTTACCACTTCTGAAACCAGGACCAAAGGGTTCTGAGGGGTGTGTGAGAGTGTGTGCATGTTATGGTACAACAAAGAGAGAGACAAAACAAATCGGGGACTAAAAGATTGCCAGTCATGTTGGCTACTGATAACGGAACAGGAAATCGGGCGAACAGATGAGAAGAGATGATGATGAGGTGCTTTAATGTGAAGCCCATCAATGCTGTGGGCAGAACAGATGGACAGTTACAGGACTGAAGGGTGTGCGGATTGTAGAAACCATCAACGTGTGTACAACGTATGTGTGTGTGTGTTTTCTTTCACTCACATTTGTCATAACAGCTCTTCTGTATTCCATTCTCTGTGTTTGGGGATGTCGTTCCATCAGCCCACTGGTGCTGATATGAAGCTCTCCTGCTAAGCCGCTGAGTCTTTTGAAAAGATGCTGTCAGATTTGTTTCTGACTGAGACACACTGGAACCTCTGGGAGCTCTGCATTAGGATCTCTTACTTTAACTGACATTCTCTAAGGCGACAGACACAGAAACACACCAGTGCTGTCACTGCAGCGTGTGCTGCACACACAGCTGAAACAGATGATAAATTATGTAAGATTGTTTTAGCTTTCAGATGTTTTTTCATTCCTCTCATACTCAGGTTGACCTCTCCTTTAATCTCTGCGGATGTGTTCAGCCAACCCAGTTGATGCTGAGAATTATCACGACCTTTTAATTGTGTTGCTTTAGGAACAGCATGTGGATTCAATGCTTTTAATGCTTACATGAAATATTAATAATCAAAACATAATATAGTTTTTAAAATTTAACTATTTATTAGCTATATAATAATCAGTTTTACTCTTTTTATGTAATTATATAACACACTTAGTAATAAAAAGATAGAATTATCCTTTTCCACCTGTAGATCCTCCACCAGAGGGCAGTAGACATGTAGGTTTTTCATGAAAGTACTAATCCTAATACTCCATCTGTCTACTTTAAGTACAGAAGTGGTTTGCTTCCAGTTTGTAACTATAGTATACAAAACGTTAAATGTTTCATATGAAGAAAAAAAATGTCAAAGAAAACCCAAGTCGATACAAAATGCAGTTTTCAAATGTGTTAACTGTAAAACCTTTGCAAACCGACCTGGTTCTTTGTGAAAAAACTGCTCCTGCTTTGTTAATTAACAAATTTTTTGTGATTAATCACATGATATGAAGATTTGAGTTCAGGTCTACTAGCCACACCCAGGCCTGATCACTGCCAGACCAGTAGAATTGGAATTCAACATGAAGTAGGCTAAAAGATCTCAAAAAGCAGCATATCATGCCCTGCTCTAAAGCAATTCAAGAACAAAAGAACCTAAAGCCCTGCAGGCCTCACTTGGTTAAGGTTGAGGTCAAAAGTCAAGATTCAACAGTAAAAAAGAGGCTGGGAAAAATGACATCAGTAGGAATGCATCAAGACCTGCTGACCAAAAATAAAACATTACATTTATCAAAAATCACCTTGATGATCCTCAAGATATCTGGACAAATATTCTGGACTGATGAGATGAGAAAGTGTGTGTCACATTCCATCTGGGGTCAAACTTCTACTGCGTTTCAGAAAAACCATCAAACCAACAGTCAGACATGGTGCTGGTAGTGTGATGTTTGGGGCTGCTTTGCAGTTGAAGAAATCATGAATTCTAGCATCTACCAGGAAATCTTGAGCAAGAATGTCTGACCCTAAACAAGCCACGCATCCTGGAAAACCCTCCGATATGGCTGAATTAAAACTATTCTGTAAAGAAAATTCCTCCAGACAGACGAATGGATGGATGGATGGATGGATGGATGGATGGATGGATGGATGGATGGATGGATGGATGGATGGATGGATGGATAGACAAAGATAACAATATGATTAGGAGACATCTTCCTGTCAGAATAGAGTGTCTATAAAACTGACAGATTTTCATTCTTCACACTTTTGTAGCAGCTGGTTTTAATGGGGGAGGATATCTGTGATAGTGTGTGTATGTGTGTATGTGTGTGTGTGTGTGTGTGTGTGTGTGTGTGTGTGTGTGCGTGCGTGCGTGCATGAGTGTGCTTCATGGTAATGAGCTGAGTTACACCTCCTCACATCCTCCAAATGAACACAATTATGCATAATTTCATGCAGAACCCATCCATAGTGTGTTTTTATCATCATGTACTTCTGTCTGAGTAAAAATATAGAAAGATTCATGTTATGATGTTTTTTTAATACGTGTTTTCTTGGGTGCTTTTCGTGTCATTGATATTGATGGAGCTGTCACCCCTGCTGTGTGCCAGTTCAAGTGTTTGATCAGATGTTTGTTTCTCAGGCCTCAGCAGTCTCTACATCTCTCCATATATCAGTGTTTTGTCTTCCTCCTTTGTGTTTTATAGGTCGAACCTATGAGTGCAAATGAGCGTCAGCAGCCTTGATTTCCTTCTATCTAGGAGCTGTTGGCACAGTTAGAACACCATGGTGTTGGAACAATAAGGCCTCTGCTCTTTTAGCTATTGATTATTTAGCACAGCTTTAAAGGGAACTGGAGCTTTCAGTCCTGTACTATGACTTACTTCGATGACCTTCAGTATTTTTTAACCTTTCCTTAACTAGGAACTATTAAAAGTCATGTGTTCATTTTTTACCTGATTCCAGTGTTTTCTTTCTCACGGTGATAGTTAGATCAATATGAGATATATCTGTTAAATAGGACCTATTTTCCTATACATCCTTCACTCATTGTGACCAATAGGTTGTATTAACATTTCATCCCTTTAGTCAAATATCCTAATATTAGATCTGGACCTGATCTCTTGTCAGCATCTATTTTTTTTTTTGGAATTTCTTAATTTTTGTAATTGCCTTAAAAATCGACTTCACATTTAAAATGAACAAATTTGGTTAATAAGAGTTATAATCTAAGATAAGATCAAAATAATGTAATAAACATGAGTTTATTAATAGTCAGTATAAATGAATAATGTTTGTTTTATTCAATATCACCAAATGTTTAACATTTTTTTGTTGATTTTCTATCTTTCAGTGAATTTCAGTGCATGCTACACTAAGTTATAAGAACCAGATCCTCCCTTTCTTCTTATTTGTGGGCTTCTGTTGTTCTAATACTTTTAAATGTGCTATTGCTGATTATTGCTGCACAAGGATTTAGCAGACTGAGGCTTACAAAGATATTTAAAAATACATCAGTTCATATTTCTCAATGATTTTGATCAAACTGCAGCCTTGAAAAGCTCATTTAGGAAGCTGGGCTTAAATCTTTTGGGCTGTCTGAACATTTGCACGAGGCTTCTTCTCCTTTCTCACCCACTAAAAATACAATAGAGACTCTAGTTAAGATGTTAAAGATAATGCTTTTAAATTTTATTATACAGCCTTTTGGAGACTGGTTTATTTTGTGCTCGCTCTGCCGTTTATGGTCTCGAAAGTATTCATTAAGGTTTCTACAGCTTTGGCGCAAAAACATGTGGCTGGGGTTCAGTTTAATACACAACCAAACAAGTTGGTGGTGCAATGAATTAAGTCAGGACTAAATTTATTTTACAGCAAAGTATTTCTGTCAGGTCCAAAGCTGCAGACACAATCTAAAGAAGCTGTAAACGTTGATTGCAGGTTTAAACTGCTCTACGCTAAAAAAACAAAAAACAAACCAGGAGTGCACACTTGTAGAGTAAGAAGGAATGGCTGATTTGCAACAATGTGTCTCTTTTGGTGTCCTCCAATATGTCGCTGCCACATTATGGACCTAATTCCTTCCCTTCCCAGAACATATAATGAGTTTACTTCCTGATTTATAAAGGAGCCTAAAACTAAGATTGATTGTCTCCCCCTCTGCTTGTTTCCTGTAATCACAGCCGTTGTTAGCGCGATGATGAACGCAGTTATTGCTTCACCCGTAGTAATAACTGATGCAGATAATCATACGAACGGCATTTAAATTGCACATTAGTTTATGGAACGCATTGATTGTTTGGCTACATGTTGTATTTTGGTGGCGGTCGGCTGCATTAGGAAATGCATCAGGTTTTATTTTGCAGAGCGGCCACGTCTTGCTCCTGAAAGTTGCCTTTCTAACCTAAGTGGCACAATGTGGGATAAATCATGGGCTGTCTGCTTCTCCTTTTTCACACCACCTCTGCGCTCCTTTGGATCAGTGTCAGCATCGCACTGTACTCGTCTTCCTCTCCTCTCTCCTCTGTGATGTTTATGGCCTCTAAAACCATGTCAGATTGAATTGGTCATTATCTCATTTTTCTCCCCTGAGGGCAGAGATACGGTTACTGTGCGTGTGTGTGTGTGTTTGTGTGTGGTTGAAAATTGTCTTGTCTGCTTCAATAATTCAGAAGGTTTCTGCTGCTGCACCTCATGTGATGCTTGAGGGAAAGAGACGGAGGGAGGAGGAGGAGGAGAGGGAAACGGTGACTCAGGGATGTGGCAGATCGGTTTCTTGTAGCTTTTAGAATGTTTACGTATTCTTAACATAGCAGTTTGTAGTTTCTAGGTATAGCAGCTTGTTTTTATAGAAGGATGTCATATTTATACCTACAGTTAAAGCTCTAGGACAGCTACAGCTTTCCTCAAACTCCCTGACTCTGCAAAACAAACTGTGCTATACTAAGACCCAACAGAAGGCTGCTAACTCTGACTACATGTATAGTAACATGTCAGGTCTGTTACTTTACGAAGTCAAACACATCATGGAGCTTCTCCATCTGGCTCATGCTAACATTTTACAGATAGTTGTTTTGTCGTCTTACGAGTTTCTTGCAACAAATGCACATAACTGTATGACCACGCCCCCTAGGCAGTCAGGATTGTTCTTCTAGTGTCAGACAAAAAGCATAACTAGGCTGATTTCACTATTCTGAGGTAGATTGTGCAAAGTTCAAACAGAAATTTCTCCCTCTTATGGCAGATTTGACTCACATTCTGTCCAAAGTAAAATGTATTAATGCCATGGATTAATGCCTGTAGCAAACGGCATAATCAGGGGCTTTTGGGAAAGTGTTGCATCACTCTCATGTTCTTCAGAAATATAAATGTCAATCTTGTTCACATCTTTATATTTTAATAAAAGTATTTCTACATGCTCACAAATCCAGACGCTTTAGGTGCTCAGATCATTCTCAGTCACCAAAGTTTAAATTTAAGGTGTCCACTAATATGTTTCTATTTGAAAGTTCAGAGTTTCTACATGGATTTTATTGCATTTCAAAATGAAGCTTAGAAGATGATCAGATATATATCTATCTTTGCTTTTTTATTTCACTTATTGTAACTTGGAGGTGTGAGAGATTATTTCTTTATTTTTCTTTGTTTAAATAAAGACTTCTTTGAACTCTAAGGGTCTAACTTGAGGCCTTTTAATAACTAGTTTTTTAATTATCAGTCATAACGGTAAAGTATATTATACTAATTAAAGCTTGTGAAACTATATGAGAGAAATGAATTTTGCTGTGTACCTAATGTCAGTTTATTGACATTTTTAGGTAACTCATTTTAATACATTAAACTCTGATTACTGCATTGTCTAACTGTCAACATTTTCTTAAATTATTTGCTATCATCTTAATTTAACCTCATCAGGGTTTTTTAACATAAAAATTATAAGATTATAAAATTTGTATTTATATATAAACAGTTATATTATTTAGTTTTTGCTAAAGTTGCAAATAAAAAACCTGCTGCAGTTGAGTTTCACACATCCTGGTGGTTAAACATGCTTATTATGTAAAACATGCAGTAATCTGTGGGACGATGCATTTCTTTCTCTCTTTCTAATCACACGTCTTGTTTCCTGTGAGCTCTAACAAAATACCAAAGCAAATTGACAAACTTTCAGCGGCGCCTTACATACATTTGTAGTCTTTCTAATTAACAGAAATGAGGCTGAGGTGCTTATTTGTATTAGACCTTAAGGTTGCATCTAAAGGAAAAGATGTGACTGAAGCCAGTTGATGCATCGTCAGGGGAACGCAGACTGCATTGGAGCTCATGTGTTGACTGTCAGGACACACAGAAAGACTCTGTCACTCAAAGAACCCTACTACATCTTAAGATGAAAAAAAAACATTTCTTATGACAGGACAGAAATGTGTTTTCTGTTGTGTGTGTGTGTGTTCCAGCTGCATCACATTTCAGCACCACGGTCAGCGGCAGACAGTTGTCAGCCTCTGTGTTGTTTGTTTGTGCTGTCAGAGCGCTGGAGTTATTCTCCGCTCTGAGTTAAGGGTCAGAAATTAAAGTTCAAGTGGATGAAATCTGAAATGTATCCACTGTGCTGGGTGCTTCTGATCTGGCTGCAAGTAGACTTAGCTCTCACTTTTTTTTTAGCTTCTGCTTTGTCTGGCACCACAGAGCCACCCTCCAGTCAGATGTCAGCGTTGTCAGTGAAACAGCTGGCCGGACGTCCTGCTTCACACCGACTTTCAAACCCAGAGAGACACGACGGAACATATTTAGGCCAGATGGTGTTTTTATCCCTCATGCTACGTTTCACGATTTGTCTATTTTGAATATTAAAACATACAATAGGAAACTAATCTAAAGTGATGTGATGTGGGGATTTTCCAGACTTTTAATAGCTGTTAACATGTAAATGTAATTATATTTGAGTCTATTTATTGTAATGAATTGATGTGCCATAACCAGGTAAAATGAATTAAAAAGTCACACAATAATCTTTTTTTTTTCAGTGAAATTAATTTCAAAATTTTGTTTTTATTCACAATTCAGGATAGTTCACCACAAACCAGGTGATCAATATTAAACAACATTTGATTGACGCTTCAAATCACATTGCTTGTTTGAATGGTCAGACAAAATAAAAGGTAGATTGCTGACTTTTTCCTGTCCTAAGTACTTGATCAACACCATGTCATTTTGGTTTAGATCAGGATCACATTTGTTAAAAAAACTATTTAAAAAAAACCCACTGAAACTGTAGTCTTTAGCATGCTATCTAAGGAGTTGAGGAAGGAGCTCTGCCTACAAAACTCTCCAACTAAAGTCAAACACTTTTGCTCATCTTCTTGCATCTTTCAGGCGTCAATCAAAGATCACATCATTAAACATCCACAGGAATAACCTTCAGACAGAAATATTTACTAATTTAATATTTACTTCACCATATGTGGATCTACACTGAGTTACAATCAATTATTTAGACTTTATGTTTAGTTCACATTCACTCTGGTATCCTCTGACCATCAAATTCCCCCTTTTCAATCATTTTAACTTAGTCACTTGAATTCTATCGCCTCTAATTTGGTCTATAAGCCAGGGTGATGAAATGATGAAAGCAGAATTTAAGTTCTTTATTAGTCTTAAATGTTGTGATAAGAACCTCATTTGAATAAATTTGACTTTTTTTTAATAGAAAACAGAATTTTTGGTGTTGTATTTTCCTGATGTTTATACATTTAGTTTTTATAGCTTTCAGAATGTTGCTCATCCTGGAGAGTTGGTGTATGTCGTGTATTTAAAGTGACTTGAATGGATTCTAAAATAATTAAATGTGATTAAAATAATTTGGGGCTGCATCCATGTTCATTGTGTTAAACGTTTTTCATAGTAGACCTTTTATAAGATAAATTTACCTTACTTTGTATCAGAATTGACTTCAGGAATAACATTAGATATTAAAATTCATAGAAAGAAGCTCCATAAAAGACAGAGCTCATGACTCCAGATTTTTATTTTTTTTTACTTCAAATTGTCAGTTTGGATGCAGCAAAAACACATTTTTTGAAATGATATTATAGAAATATCATCTGCACATATAGTAGAACTGAACCAAGTTGGATTAGAATACATTTAGAAGCTGCTAAAGGTTTTACAGTAAAGGTAATGTTTTTGTGCCCTTAGAGATTTGACTCTAACATCAGAGGAGAACTAACCTTTTCCCTGTGTCTGTTATGTTCATACAGGCGGTGAAATATGTAGAAAACATGCATCATCTAGTGCTTCCACAGTGCTGCTACTATTTTTATTTGTTTGCTTGTTGTTGTTAGTAAAAATGACCATGATCCTGAGCTATGTAGTCCAGCAGACGATGCTTTCCTTTGACAGGAAGTCCGCCCACTTAATAACAACAAGAGTGATCGAACCACAGCTCTTATTTTCCTCACTCCATCACTCCTCGGTGCATCTCGTGTGCTTTACGCTAGTGTTGCAGGCACACTGTCTGTGTCGACAGCAGCAGTCCCAGCGCGGGCGAGCGAAGGGAAGGATGCAGGAAGAATAATGAGGCCAAACAGACAGTCATGTGTTTTGGGGAGGAATCAAGGGAGATTGATTATTCAAATGTCACACTTTAGTTGTTGACGGAGAGACAGAGAAGGGCCGAGTGAGACGGCTTTGGGTGTGAAACGAATGCATGTAAATGCATGTTGGAGGCTGAAACATGAATTGTTTGACACCTTTAATTAAACTCAGCTGAGTCAGCCTCTGCTGCAGCGTAAATCAGATTTTAATGAGCCACAAGCTCAGAACCCACATGGGACGAGGCCTGTCTCTTTAAACTGCCCTCCTTCTCCCTGTCTGCCAGTGTGTGTGTGTGTGTGTGTGTGTGTGCACTTCTAACCTTGAAGAGCACAAGCCGTTGGCACACTGCCATCGACTTTCTCATGGATTTTGGATAATAAGGTGTGCTGGGATGTTGCTGATCAACACTGGGAGCTCCTTTTTATCTGGAGCCGACAGATAAAACTGGTCCGTTCCTGCCAGTACTGGCAGACATGGCTTCACAGTGGATAACGCCTTTTTAACTGCTGCAATTATGGGATTTATTTAGTCAGAGCCTTTCATTTGCACTACATTAGAGCCTGTCTGATACATTGCTGAGCCAATATCTCACCTCAACTTGGCTAATCACAGATATGTTGCAATCAGCGCACGCTTTGAGTTAGAGGCAAAATGTAAAATGAAACGGAGATACGCCAGGGCTTTCCTTTTTTCTTTTTTTTTTTTTATTTCCACTGTAGGGGCTGCCATCAAAAAATCCTTCAGAATGAAACGATGGATGTAATTTGCTGAGGGAGAGAATGTAGCTTGTTTGGCCAGTTTTTGAACTCGAGCCTCGTTTCTCAACAGATGCTGTAGTAAACAATGGAGCTGGTGACTTTTTCAAGTGCTTTTGTTGCTGTGAGCAGCACTCGTGTAAGATCAAATACTTCATTCTTTTTCACTTTGTGTGGGTTTGTGTTGTTAGTTTAACGTAACAAAGATTACTTTATGGTGTTATTTTAAGATTTCAGACTAAAATAAACTAATTTCTGTCTCTTATTCACTGGAAAAAATATGAACATTTGGTTAAAAAAAAAAGCTGACAGGACATCAAAAAATAGTGCTACCGGGTACTAAAGTTCCACTTTTTACAAAGTCAGGGAAAATAAAGTACATGATCTTTCAATTATAGACTTATAAGTATCAGGACATTATAAAGATGAGATTTTCTCCTCAAATCTTGCCTCCAGTGTACAAAAACACCACAAATTCCATCATGTCGTTCTTAATCAAATAAAAATGAACACTTTGGTCTACAAAGGTGTAGCGTTACCAAATACGCTATAACCTCTGACCTCTGACCCCTTGAACATCACACAAACAATAATCCTCTTTTTCCCAATAACTTGGATTACAATGACTCTTTTATTATGTTTTAACCTGAATCAACATTCCCAGGTATCCAGATCGTTTTTCCGGAAGACTCCACAGGACTCTTTAGTAATAATACACTGAAGGACTTCCTGATGTCTCCTTCTAAACGACACTACTTTTAATCCACTGTCCAGAAATGTTTTAATATGATTAATGCATTTTTTTCCACAGTATTATGAATGTTTGATCCAGCTTCAGTATTATTTCATATTTTTACTTTGCTAAAAGGTTAAAATCATTATGATTCATATTGCTACTTCATTAAGGTGAACTATAGCTTTAAGGGCTTGAGTCATGTGACCTTGATAGAACCCTTCCCATAGGTCCACGTCGACATGACTCCATCTTAAGTCTCGCCACTTCCTGAGACAAACCAGTTCTCAGTCTGCCTATACTGAGTCAAGACGCTAGCTGTCACCCACTACACAGCTAAGCTATTTCCTAAGTTGCCGGCTCTCCCCTGAACAGGTAACGAGCCCCGTTTGAGCCGATGATCACCGCTCTTTTCCCCGAGGCATAGGCACTCCACGTCTGCCTCTCTCCACGACATGGGAAAAGAAGCCTTTGCTACGTTAGCTCAAAATGCTAACTGCCAGCTAAATCAGAAATGGATCTACTGACGGCCGTATCCAAGGACGTCTCCTGCCGGCCCAAGGCGGCTTCCCACCTCCGAGGGCCTCCAGACCGATCGAGGGGGGATCTTCCGCTTCCTTGTCGACCTCCACCTGCCAGATGCGATCCAGGAACGCCGAACAGTAAGATTCCATAATCTGGTAACCACAAGGCCTCTGTTGATAAGCTCTACACTCCCCATAACTTAAACATCAAATAACTCCCTTTAACCAAACTCCCTTTAAATTAAAATGACCCTAGTCTTAACATCACAGACTCATCATTAAAACTTATATTAAGATCAACTTAGAACACTTAACATCGTGTTGACACAGCTAATAACCTTGCTACCTCTGCTCATCTGTTTGTAGCTGTTCGTCCGTCAGTCTTTTATAATAAATTCTGTAAAGTCTTTTATTCCTGACTCAGTCTTCCATTCGTCAATAAAAAGGTGCGTAAACTTAACTCTCTGTCAATTAAAGAACCTAGATATTCCTGCTTTTTATCATGTATAGTTGTCTAAACAAGGTCTCCTGAGCACAGAGGCTCTTGAATAAACCCTCAGATAAACTGGATAATTTAGCATAAGATGTTCAATAAAACTAAGGTTTTATATCATTACAAAGGAGTTCATGGTCGACTCTGCAAGGAGCCCAAACCATCATCCTTCCACCTCCCTGCTGACAGCTGGGTTCAGCTTTGTTTTCTAATCTGCTGTCTGACTTTCTCCAAATAATGGTGCAGTGCATGATGGGAAAACATCTCTACTTTGGAACCATCTACCCCTCTGGCATGACGAGTCTTGTGGGTAATTCAGATGTGACTTTTCAAATGAAATTTGTGCTGCTGTAATTATTTGAGAGGGAAGACGTTCTCTCCTTCCTGACAACGCTTCAAACACGTTGAGTCTTGTTTTTAATTGAACTGTAATTGAACTTTAACCTCTAATCTGCTGATGGACTCCTGTTTTTGTCTGTTTGTTTTTCCTGAGTATTTCACAGTCTGACCTTGGGGCGAGTTTTCTGGGACGTCTGCTCTTGGGAAGATTGACATCTGTTTGAAATGTTTCCACTTCTAGATTATATGAATGACTGTAGGGTGATGGACATGAACTTCTGTTATAGAGAGTCGCTCTGATGATGATCAGTATCTTAAGTGATCAGCAGCACTTTGATGCTATCCATCTTAAATCCAATGAAAGCTGCACAGATCATCAGTTTAGACTTTGATGTTGTTTAGTAGATAATGACTGTGGACTCTGTTGTGTTGTTTTAAGTTAGATTTGAATCCTTTTATAACCTGATCATTTCTATTATGTCCTGATGTGTAAAATCCTTGATCTGAAAGAGAGTGTCCTTTGTTTTTCCTGTGCCTGCTGTATCCATTACATGTGTTTTTCATGCTATTTAAAAAAGCAGTTATTAAAGGGGTAGGCAGCCAGTATAGATTGAACTTTAATTAGAACACATATCATTAAGGATGTATGAGAATCGAATACAAGATGCAATCAGACTGACATTTAATGGACTCTTAGTGGTGAGTTTAACCATCTTAGGTTGCATTTGAAGTGATCAGCAACACTTGGTTTTGCTCAACGCTGATGCATACACACATCTGAGAGCACACACACACTCAAACAAAAAGTTTATGACCCCGTACTTGTGAGTGTTATTACTCTGTATTACTGCAGCTTGTCACGGTGAGAGCTCTGACATTTAGATGAAAAACAGCCAACACCAACTCTCTGACTTTTTCTGGCTTCTTAGAAAGAGAGAGTGGGTGAGAGTTTCTCTGAATCACTTCCTCTGAAAAACCTTTTTTTATTATTACTGTGTGTGTGCCTGGGTTTTTGTTGTGTGTTTGACCGTTTGGCATTCAGGATGCTGTTTTCGTTGTAGATTCTGCATGTTCTTTTCAGATAGTTTCATTTCCTGGGATTAGACTCATCATTGCTAAATGTTCTGTTTCTGTACATTGTTTCTGTAGAAGTCTGGTGGTTTTTGGGAAAATACAAAGGAAATATGTTGTTATTTTGACAATGCTGCATACAAGAAAAGTGGACGAGTATTAGGTTAAGTTTCTACATTTAATCTTTACTTTGTGTTCTTGCCATCGACCGAGATTCAGACATTGTTTATATTTACTGATTTGTTTGTGCATTCATTCTATTGTGTTTGTGTTTTGATTTTGGAAATGGTTGAAATAAACCCGGATTAGAGATGCGCTGGTTGCATTTTTGTTGATCTAATTCCATTTGCTAATTTGTGGGAAGTTTTGAACTGCCAATTTAATTTTGGGTCTCTTCCAAACTATATATTTTTTTTATAATAAAACATTTACAATAAAAATAAAGTGCTCCAAAGGTACTAGAAAATCTATCTCTGTTAAAAGCCAGATAATGCTGTAGTTTTTTAACATTTTATTTGAGTTTAATATCAGATATCAAAACAATAGGTCTCCTAAATGAAGCCGAACTTATTTATATTTCCTGGTAAGTGGCCATTAGTGCCATAAATAAAACCCCCTCTATATGTTTCAGAGCAATAAACTGAGTAGATTTACTTCTGTTGCAAATCTTTTTTTTTAAGTTTTCAGAATCTCTTATGCTTCATCTGAATTCCTCTGAATATTTGACAGATGTCACCAATAGCTACTTTTTCCACACTCAGGAAAACTTTCACAACAGAGCAAAGCAGCAGCTTCTCTGTGGTGCATTCACTGACCAGAAGAAATCAGAGTTTTACCTGGATCTGCAGGTTATTGATCAAATTATGAGTTTACTGAAGCTTTGAGCCATCATCAAACAAGTTGGATTATAATCTGGCATCTTTTTAAAATAACATTGTATTTATTTGTGGGGAAAATGCCATTAAAACAGTTTAAATAACCAGATTGATATTTACAGGCAGGAGCTGGATTAATGATCAGATGTCCGAGTTAATAGAAGGGTTTGTTTTTTATAATTTAGAGTTGGATTTCTCTGCTTTCACTCCCACTTAAGGTTAAGAACTGTCATGTTGACAGACCGTTGAAGGGAAAACCTTCAATTGTCTCTCTGTGGGATGTTTTGTTGACAGATCTGTCCACCCGAATCTCACCATCTACAGATTTTCTCTCTCTAACTGTGTCATTTATTTGTTCCTGTCACAGCTGGATTCAGTTGACAGTAAATGGAAGTTGTTTTGAGGTTTCCTGAAAGGACTCTGTTTGTGATTCTTCCCAGAAAAGCATCTTCACTTTCATCATATTCCATTTATTCTGTGATTGTGAAAAGAGCCACTTAATTTCAATGCTGGAAAAAAATGAAAAGAGAAAACTTTTTTAATGTTTCACTAAATTAAGATGTATATGTGTAATTTGCTGTATCAAAAAACAGAATTATTTCAGAAAATGACCAGAAACAGTAATTCACACACATTCAACCCATGCTTTAAAACCCTTATGAGACTTACTAATATTTATATAAGGAACGACTTACAAATATATTAGTAGTACATATGATATAGCAGGTTTTTCTGCCTTATAATTTTGTATAAGAAAGCCTTTGAACAAGCAGTTATATCCATGTCATCCTTTGTGAATCGCAGACATAAAAGCAGCAGACTGACCGTTTTTCTTTTTGTTTTCCTTTCATGTCCGACCCGTTCCTTTTCCATCTGCGGTGCTACAACAGGTAAGTCTTTATTTTCTGTTTGTTGAATGCGGCTGACTGCAGTGTGTGTTTGAGTTGGTAACAAAGAGACAAATATTTACTGAGCTCTAATCATGGAACCATTATAAAAGAAATCTGCATGGAATCTGCAGAACAGTAGGGCTCAGGTGGGGCCACAGACAACATAATACTTAATGACTGTGTTTGTCGAAGTGGGCTGTTATGCGTGTTGACTGGTTTGTGTGTAATGTAATTGTGACTGCAGGGATTTGTGCCTTTTCTTTAGCTTACACACACACTGAAGCTACACACATAGATCTGTGCTGCTGGCAGGATGTCTTGTTGGCTCGGAGTATGTGAGTGTGGCTTTGCAGTGTGTGTGTGTGTGTGTTTTAGCAGGTGCAGCTTTGGTTACCGTAGCACAGGCCTCCAGGCTCACGTGTGACAGCAGAGATTTAGCTCTGCTCCGCTTTCTGCCTGAGTTTACACAGGCGTGGTACAATTTAATTTTACCACAGTTTGAAACCACCACAAATAGCATAAACTGTACTGCCTGTAGACTCAGCGCTGCTAACTGGAAAAATAGACAGAGATGAGCTCTTAGGTGATGATGTTCCCCCGCAAGCACAGCTCCATACGACGACGCGAGGTGTGAAAACACTGATCTCACTGACTGTGTTTAACTCTGAGGGGTACCTGGAAACATGTCTTCATTTCTACATATTTTAAGCAAGAAGCAGAATAAAGACCAACATCATTCATATATACTTGTGAAAATAGAAAAAACATATATTGTGCTTTTATTTTAACAACTGCAGTTTTTTTTAAGTAGGGAGATGTCTAGTTACCATCACATGATTCATAAAAATCACACATCACAGTATCAGTCGTGGTCTACCATTTCAACACATTCCCAGTGAGACTCTCTAGCTCCTCCTGAGGGATCCCAGGTCACTCTCAGGTCAGAGAGGATGTAAAAGTCTCCTTCCATGGTGACTGTAAACCTTCAAAGTACCTCAGCTGAGCTTTGAGGAGGAGCATCTCCTCATGTTATCTCCAAGGCTGAGTCTGACCATCCTACAGAGGAAGATCCTTTCAGCCGCTTGTATCCAGATCTCGTTCTTTTGGCCGTGATCCAAAACTCATGATTAGAAGTGAGGACTGGAAAGTACGGAGCAGTAAATCAAGAGCTTTGTAGCATCTGCTGTCACATTCATGGTAGACATAAAAGATGTTAGAGTAAATATGATTTACATAATCTTCTGTTAAATCAGAGTGTGTATCTATTACAGTGGAACTTGTCTTTGATTAGCATGAGGACAACCTTGTAGATGAACTTTTTTTGATTTTCCTCACTTATTTGTTGCCATCTTACTCAAATCTTTAACTCCAAATCCAAATTAACCCAGCTTTCCAAGCAGCCTTGATATATTTGATAAATTAGCTGCCTACTTTTCCCCATGCTGCTGCTGTGGCACCTATGATTGCCGGAAAGCAGCAGGAGCGATATGTCGGTTTCGTCTGCAGTGCAGTTTTTAATTTGCCAAAGCGACTCTGTGTGATTTGCAAGTGCGACATAGTAGCAACTTCCTTAATTATTTTAATCTCCCAACATGATGACTGTCAGGATCGAGCTGTAAATATTGCTCTCTGTTTTTAATCTCAGACATCACATTAAAAATCTTTTCATGCAGCTTTAAATCACCTGCAGTAATGAAGCAGCTCGGCTTGAGATCTATTACACTGCGTTAGTCTTTTAGCAGAGGTCCTAAGTAATTTAGCTGTTTTGCCTCTTTTAATCATGTTTATATTTATTTTGCATTCACTGCTCATTCTAGTTGAAGCATATTAATATAACACAAGAATATGAACAAAACATGCGATTTGAGTAAAGTTAATGCTTGCAGGGTTGTTTTGTTAAAGCGTTATTGTCGCATAGCGGTTGGACAAACTTTCCCTCACAGAACCGAAGAGGAATAAGGACCAATTTGTTACCTGTAATTACCTGTAAACAGTCTCCAAGCCTGACTTTTATGAAAGCGGCTGACCTGACCGATGATTAAATGAGGGCTTATAAAGATGCTGAGGGCCAGTGAAGGCTAAAGCTCGTATGGCTCGTATTGTTTAGGTAAAAGCTTCCGTCGTGTTTATTCTGGGTTGTTTGCACTTGTGCTCTGCTGCGTCCTCAGTCTGATTTGTTTATTTGTTTACTTTGCTCGTGCCAGAGGATCACACTCCTGAGTCAAACTAAATCTTACCACCTTAATGCTCATTACACAAAACAACACGGTAATTAACCGCAACAATGGAGAAGATGAATTAGGACTTTTTTTTCCAAAAGGTAAACAAAATGTGTTTCTATATTTCACCTTATTAAGGAAAGTCATCATGCATATAGGTTTCTTTTTTCTTAATAAGTGGAACCCCTGCTCCCGTTTCACATCCATTGTCTTAGTTTGCAGAAGGGTCAGAGTTCTCTAAAAGCTCCTTAAACTCTAGGCTCCAGCCCTAGTTCTCCTCCATCTTCACCTCTTCTGATAGCCTGCATTAACAAACTATACATGCAGAGAAAGGTGAGCAAAAGTTGATTTCTCTTTGTTAATTGGCCCATATTTGTTGTTTTTGCAGCTGCAAAGGCAGTAATATAATCAGCTTCTTGTACTACTGACATTATAATTAGGAGGACTATTTTCTCAGCCTTCCTCGATTCTTTTTGCTTCCTGTTGCAATTAAACGTGAATGGAAGGAGTTTGTGAGATCAGTCATCTCTGACTTCAACAAAAGACCTAAAAATATCACCAGAGGCTTAAAAGCTCTGTGGGCACAACCAGGTTTGATCTGATCTGAATCATGTGTAAACTGTTTTAAATTGTATAAAAGAAATCACTTGATTTAATCTGCGTTGATCTTTTTGTTGATTTAATTTGTTTCATTGTGGTGAAACTTCTTTGTACGGTTCAGAGAAGGTGAGGGGATGTGTCGCTGCTTCATAGGATCCAAGATACACACGAAACCAAATGATTGCTTTTGTAAACCTCAAGTCGAGTTGCACATTATTAGAAAAGAAATACTCACTTTGTGGATGTCTACAGTATCAGTAACACTAAAGACTGTTTAGTAAACTAAAGGTTATTCAGTTATCTTAAATCATGTGCAAATAAATGACACTTTGGATTTTATAAAATAATAAAAATATTGAGCAGACTAAATTTAAACCACAAGATTCAGCAACTTGATGTTAGGTTATTAAATTCCATGAGCTATTCATTAATTCTTTGTGTAACAAAAACGTTTTTAGCCAATCGGATTCATCCTGACTGCCCTTGATGCCCACAGCTGGTTTATATAGTGCCTGAGATGCTAAAACACAGTGTTGTGATCATCACATCATCCTGACAGAACAGAAAAACAGGAGAGAAGAAAATATGAGTTTATCACAATCATGTTTTTTTATTATTATGCTTTCTTTATCATTATCACTCTTTTAGTTTGGTCCCATCAGTTCCATGTGGTCTGTTTTTAACATAAGAAGTTTCAAAATATCTGTAAACAATCAAAAACACAAAGATCCTTCCATCACTATCAGACCATCAGAATCACTGAAACTCTGGAGCTGTTTGGTATTTTTAGACATATAATAAAATATTGATTGTCCAACCTGTGAAGCTCTTCTGGTTTTTTGCACTACAGACGACTGAGGTTGGTTTATAGTTTCCCCATCGGCAATTTGGAAAGTCTTATGGCAAATGTTTCCCTGAAAAAATGGGCAACACGGATTTATTGTGTTTATCTAAAAACAAACAGCAGCAAGCCTCTGATCAGACGGTCAAATGGGACGGAAATGATCTGATCCTGAGGAGTTTGGCTGTAGGACTGTAGTGTCTATGACTGTGGATTCACACCGTCAGGAAATTACAAAATATAGTTTTAGAGCCATTATAAATTCTTCCAACAATCAAAAATACTTTTTTCTGTATGCAGCAACCTGTGACTTTAAAAACTGAACTAATAATACTCACAAAGCTGAACAACGACACATTCTCTGAGATCTTCCTTCTCTATAAACAACAGTCAAATTTTTTTATTTGGAAAGTAAATACAGATCTTTTGTTGATCTGCAGCAAACTTGGATATGATGTAGGCTAACTCTGAAGTTGTTTATTTTGCAGCTACACCTTTGAAAATATGACCTTTGCAGAGAACTAATCAGCATTAAACCTCTTCTGTATCCTCATTACAGAGTTCAGTGTCAGAGGTTTGTATGAATGCACAATTTATGTTTTTAGAGAAAATATTTCTCTGATTGTTAATAAAGGTGGATTCAGGCTTGCAATGCACTCGGTGACACAGAACACTTCATTGGGAGACTGAAGAATGGATTGAATAGAATTCCTGCAAAATCTGTCAGCAAATATTAAATCATCCTGTCTGTGAGAAGAAAAGGCAGAAAGTTATTAATACAAATTTTGTTACGAACAAATTTCCCAAACAATAAAACTAGTAACAACAATCGAGGTTCGGATCAGTAAAAAAGTTGAGGTGCATGATGGGATTTTACAGAGGGATAGCAACCAAATTGAAAAGTATGAGTTGGTAAAGCGACAGCTCCATTACTGCTATCATCCATTAATGACCAGACAGGCTATTAGAGTGAGAAATGAATCCAGGTGTCAGAGAGACAAACAAACACACGGCTAATCTCTGTTCTCATCCAGTGTCATCAGCCCAACATAAATAAGGGGAGAGGAAAGTGAGTGGAAAGGTCAGGGCGAAGAGAAACAGGAAGTGAGCGCTGCGAAGAATGAGGCAAGAGGTGGGGAAAGAATTGTGACAAATGAGAAGCTGACGGGGATGTTCATGCTCTGTGGAGGCGATGAATGGAAATTACTCTTAAAGGTTGTGAAGGGGGCAATAAAAGAGATAAATATAAAAGGATAAACAAGAAGGAAGTTGTTCATCCTGCAGAAAGACGTGTTATTTCTATCATCTGAAGTCAGTAATGCTGATAAATGCTAATCAGCAGCCTTTCTGTGATGAATGATAATTAAACTATTAGAGAACAGAGAGAAAGAATAAACATGTTTTTTTTTCTTTATAAATAACTTCTTTTGGAGCATCGTCCTGTTTTTTTTTCATGTATCATTAAATTAGTGCAGTGAGAAAGACATTTTAATATTATAATCAGGAGTGCACATAACTGGTCCGCCAGTATGCGTGTGCACCAGATATCATGCATGTGTACCAGAACCAACTGCCCGAACGTGCCTTTTGCTGCCCTGATGGCGTATCGTGCAATCTGTCGAGCTTCACATCCTGTTGCGGCGCAGTGAATAAGTGCTCATATAGCCTCTGATGCTAGTAGACACACTCTCAGCACCTCAGCACTAGATTAGGGACCGGTGACACACACACAATGGCAACACACACACAACCGCAGCACACACATGCTGAGCACTGGTGACACACATGACCCCTCGGTCACACACAAGAAATTAGTGTTCACATTTTAACAGGGATGTTTTAACAAACATTTACAATATTTACAAATTATGAAATAAGTTAATACATGACATGTTTTATTTGATCTATTCTTTTGCTCTCTTCATTTATGTATGCCTTCATGTTTTCTGTTCTATTTTTCTCTGCCAATCAATTTTTGTTTTTTACCTAACTCCTCTAAAATTAGACCTTTCTCTTGTTTAAACACAGCTTTCCGCTTCCTGTGTTTTCGAAAATAAGAATCATACTTTTTTGCTTGATGGCTTTGAAGTACAATACCACGTCTGATGAAAAAGAACTGAAACTACAAATGTATTTATGTTGAGCTGCAGGAAAGCTATTTGAGATGTGTGTGTGTATGTGTGTGTGCGTATCAGTCACTGGCAGCCAATAGGTCAGCATCCAACAAGGAACCAGGAACTAGCAAGTTCCTACAATGTGACTCTGTCAACAGATTTATATCCCCATGAGCGCATACACACATAGAGGTGGAAAACAAGTTACAGAGTACACACTCTGACACACTCACACACATTCACAGGGCTGCAGTTCTGATCTGTTCGATCGCACTGCAGAGTCCATATTGGATTTGCGTTTAGGAGAAGCCTGGTTTCTGAGCTGTTGTCTCAAACACACAGGAAGACATAGATTGAAAGTTGTGTCTAATTAACTCTTAAAGTCGTAGAGACGAGAAGCAGACGTGCAGCTCATGGCGCTGAAAGCAATGAGAAGTTATGAGCAGCAGGAACGCCGAGCTGGGAGGTTGAGTCGGTCGGAGTTCCAACATAACGACCAATCACATCGACTCCCCTCAGCCCAGCTAATTGCAGAAGACAGTTTTCTAATGAGGCTGGAGGAGAAACCGGGTCAGGCTGTCATTGGAAAAACTTCTCCGGGAGGCAGCGAAACTACAATTACATTAACTTCTGCATTCTTAATACTGTCTGTGTTTCTTGTTTAATTAAGTGATGAGCACATTTCAGAGGAGCTGCTGCTTTCAGGGAATGTTTCACACGGCCAAAAATATCACATCTCTAAATGCTGTGAAATTACCATCAGCTCTGCATAAACAACGCACTTCTTATAGTGAGTTAGTTTAACTGACAGAGCAGAGTGTTTCAGAGGACACACGGTTATGTGTGAAGTTTTAATAACAGTAAAACAACTGAATTCCTGCTATAGGAGGTTGGGACATCATGCTTTGGGTCCTTTTCTGCAGGTGATGTCTTCATTGAATGTTGACCCGGTCTGATGGAAGTGAGGTTGTTTTTTTAGATATTGGTGCTGTGCTATTAATTATCAAAGTAAACATGTTGTTTACCCGAGTCACACGCTGCAGATGGAACCTGGATAATTGCTGCTGTGTTTTAATAGCTCACAGGAGCGACTTCAGAAGATTAAACAAGAGTTTGTACAAATAAATAATTAATATGAACCAGTGGAGGCATCCGTTTCTTTAGAAGTTGGCTCCTAACATTAAATGACTGGATCCTTTTCATGGGGTTACTCGAATGCTCTGAACTAGGGGCTAAATGGAAACGAAAGTAGTCAAACTAACACACATTAATTGGTGGACGTCTGTGTGCACCTACACCGACTAAAGCTGTAAAATAACTTTTTGTTCCCGTTTTTGCAGTAAGAGATGCTCTATGAAAGCTCAAACATTATTAGAATTTAATGGCAAATTGTTGCTGAAAAATGATGCTACTGTTAACTCAGATATTTGCATCATCTTTGGTGCAATTACTGTATGTCTTTAAAAAAAATAGAACCTCCACCTTGTCCTCAAACCATTTCTGTATAGCTTTATCTGGATGCTACAGCTCATTGTTTTGCTGGTGAATAAATCTTCTCCTAAGCCATAGTTCTCTTGTAGATGGAATCGAATTGTCCTCCAGGATTTTTCCATATTTTGTTGCATTCATTTTACCTTGTACCTTTACCAGCCTTCCAGGACCTGCTGCTAAGAAGCATCCCCACAGCATGATGCTGCCTCCACCATGGTTCACAGTGGGGATGCTGTGTTTGTGGTGTTGTGCAGCAATTGATGTTTGCAAAACATGGCGTCTTATCTGATGGCCAATAAGCTCCATTTTGGTCTCATCAGACCACTGACTTCTACTTCTCACTAACCGTTTATCCGATTTGCTTGGAGGTTGTTGTGTCTTCATGCTGTGATGTAGTCAGGAATACTAATTAACCAGTGAATGGACCTTTCAGACACAGGTGTCTTTATACTTCAATCATTGGAGACACAGTCACTGAACTCTGGTGATCTCCATTCCACTAATTATGACACTGCTCACACTAATTGGCTGGACCTCTTTTGAATTAGGTCAGTCACTTTAAAGAGGGTTGTTATTTATGCAATCACTTATTTTATGTTATATATTTTTTATTTAATTGTTGTTATTTTTGGAGGAATCCGTTTTCACTTTTAGTTTAAAAAAAAATGATAAGAAGCCAAATTATGTTCCTCATAATTGATTGAAAAAACAAAAGTGTAAAATGCCCAAGAGGGTGAATAATTTTTTATGCACCGTATATTTAGCTCCTTGCTGCGATAAAACCACCCTGGACTGTGTCTCGCTGGGGACCCCGAGGCTCTAATGAAAAAATGATTTAATCCTGCTTTTCCCACTGAAGTCCGTGTGTCAAACCGGTGTCCTTTTCTGTCCTTTGTTTTCAAATGACTTGTGTATTGCCGCAATCATACACATAAGAAGACGGAAAAAAGATGGATGGAGACAAGAAAACAAAATCCCCGCTGTGAATAAAGGAGCCTTGAAATTACAGTCTCAAACGGCAAACTCCCTATCCAGGCCCTGCGGTCATCACTCCTGAGCTGTTTGATGACACTGTGTTTTAGGTTCGCCTTGATCTCTGACCTTGTTCGAGGCTTGCTGCTAGCGCCGCTTTGATTTGTTTACTGTTCGTTTGTCCCTGTGGTTCTTCTTTGTGATGAGGAAAAAGCGGGACTGGAGCTCATCCATCACAGTAGATCTGAGAAGAGCAAAGTATTTTGTCAACAAGTTTTCATGAAGAATATGTGAATATC
>SSNR01000163.1:534736-593791 GCA_006937965.1 Callopanchax toddi | reverse complement strand
CTCTACGGAAGCTCCGGGGAGCCAAACATATGCCATTACACAAAAACTCGATTTACTTGTTTTTTAAATCGCCCGCAACCAAAAATTCGAATTAATTCATTCAATCGATTTATCGCCCAGGCCTAGTTTTACGTCTGCAGTGCAGTAATATGATATCAACTCTTAGCTGGGTTTTCTCTGAAGCTTTTGAATAGAAGTCATAATATTAAAGGAACATCATGAGCTTTCTATGTTTTTCTATATTACATTAACATACAGGTCAGACCTCCTTTGCCTTCATTTTTGCTTTTTATTTTAATTGAATTGATGAACTGAAATGTCACTGGAAGTTCTTTAATTCAAGGACCACAAATCAACCACTAACTATGGGCGTATTAACATGCAAATGAGTTGCTAATTATTTCTGAAATTGTAATTATTACACAATACACATCTAATAATGACTTTTCTGAATTATATAACTCTACAACAAAAAGACCATTTGCTCAGAACCAGTTCATTAGAGAGTTTTTGTTCACATCCGTCTCATATTCTAAAGTTTATTCATATATTTTTTTAACATTTGTAAAACCAGAAAAGTCACACAACTTGAATTTGTTAGTTTATTAACATTTTATTCATTAATTCCAGAACTTTTTCTCAGGAAGCTGATCTTTATACTTCAAGCACTAAAATAATAAAATAAAATAAAATCTGTGCAGTGTGGAATTTAGAACTTTTTGCTTTTATTAGGTATGAATGTTACTGGATTAAAATAAATTTTTTTGCAGGATTAAAAAGACAGATATTTAGATTGATAAGTTTGACATTTAGAAAAAAACAGAGGAGATATGTCAAAATGTGCTACATTTTGTATATTTGAATTTAAAAAAACATATTTAGTTTGAAACCCACCAGCCAGCTGCAGAGCTTGTGTTTTTACAGTTCAGAATACAAATTTGATATGAATTAATAATTATTAAATTACTAATATATTAATTCTGAGCAACACTTCACTGTTAGGAACACGCTCTGAGTTAGAGAGCTGTTTCTTATTAAAACTTGGTCTTAGGTGTGAAGGGTTTATTATGAGTTTCATCAGCTCATTGTTAACATGTTAGCATCTGTGTTTAATATTATTTGATAGAAAGCAGTAGATTAGTTCAAGATATTACCTTATTAACAGTCTATTTGTGGTAGAATTAGGTCAGTCAGAATAAGTAATTGATAAATGCTTGATAATTAATAATTCTGCATTAATCAGCTACTAATTTTATGTTAATAAACCCCTAGTTGGTGGTTAATTAGTGTTACGTTGTGATTTAGAAACGCTGTCAGTTCTTTAAATGTCACCAGCTGGTGTTTCCTGTTGAGATGTCATGTTAACTCATTTATTAAAACAGAGCGTTTACAATAACAAATCAAAGACCATTAAAGAGAGCGTTTACAAACACTGACTGTTGTTTAAACCTTGTTTATAAAATAGACCAGAATAACAAGACAAACCATGTGATCTGTGTAGGTAAACTGTCTCCCTACACTGTGATCCTCTTCAAATCTGATGCATTGATTTTAATAAATTTGATGTATTTATGATCTGTACAAGTTTGTTTCAAACAAACAAGTTTTTCCTAGTTTAAGTTTTAGAACTATTTTAGAATAATGCTTTGCTTTCCATTAAGATAATTACACCTACTGGTATTTCCTAACAAAGCTTTGATTTGCAACGTTGCAACATTCGTCTTAGTACGTTATGGTAAAGCTTGCATGGCATTTCCAATTCTACCTACAATGTGAAAGACAATAAATTAAAAAAAAAATCTTAATCTTTATGTAAAAGCCTGGTTGTTAGTCGAGGATCCTGTTTGGTTAAAATGGTTCATATTTCTGTGAAGTAGCAGAAAACTCTTGTAAAACCCAAATGTCACCTTAAACTTGAGGAACATCTCATAGTAATTTAATTATTCCAGCTAGAAAAGAGCATCATAAATCATCAATGTGGGGTTTTTACTGCAAAACCCGGCTGCGGTGAAAGCTTTTCCTCCACTAATAAAAATCCTGTTTGACAAAACTGCTTCTCCGACCTTTAACCTCACTCTGCATTTTCAACTCTTTACCTCTGTTTCTCTCAGTGGTGATCCAGCCTCTCTCTCTGTTTTAGTATGCGTAATACATCTCTCCCTTTCTTGCTCTCTTCTGCACCTTGAGCTGCACCGGCGCACATATTCCCAGTTATAAAGATCACAGCAGTCTCACTGGAACACACGTGTAAAACTGGCTTCCTTTATCAGAGTCACATTCAGAGGGTTTGAAGCTGTGAGAGAGTGTGTGTATGTGTGTGTGTGTGTGTGTGTGTGTGCATACAATGGAGATAAATACCTTCATGTTCATTTCAATTAGTTTTCCCCTTTAGCGTCAGTGTTTTGATTATCACCCTGTCAGCTGAATGATTATGAAGCTGATTATGTTCAACACAAGTGTTGTATGGTGGTCTTGGTTGTGAACACACTGCTTTGTCACATGTTTTCAGCTGCTGTGTGGCTGTTCTTATCTGGGAAAAAAAGGAGAGAATTAGTTTGACCCCCTTTTTTAAAGAAGTGTTGAAATGGGTTTAAAAATAACAAAAAAACAGAAGGATTCCTGCAGTCAGACCTGTCAGCTGCTTGAAGGGTTTGGTGCAATAGAAAACCTAAAATATGAGAAATAAGCACGCACAGTTTTGGTGAAGCTAAAATTCATGATGAGCTGGATGATGAGTTAATCTGCAACATAAAAGTATTAAAAAGTCTGTTTTATTGCTCACAAATTAAATATTTCATGTGTCTTTGTTAAAGGTTGCATGGCCTTTCACCATTCGGGATCCTGAAAGTAAACCAGACAATGTGATTCCAACTGACATATAAATAGTTTTTCTTTTTTTTTTTTACCTTGTTGTGCCTGTAACTGGTCAGTAACAGTCACATCCCAGTGATATACTGGTTTCAGTGCAGATGAAGCATTTTATAAACTGAACATCAATGAAACGCATTTTGATGATGCTCTTCTGTCACACCAGATGCTTTTGTTAATTGGGTTTGAACAGGAATATAAATACACTCAAACCAACAAACATAAACAGGCGTAAAGATCCACGAATTCACAGAAGACAGGATGAACACAGAAAAGGAAAACAGAGTGGAGAACAATCTGCTAAATGCTGCCTCTCTATGCAGATGCTCAAATCTCATTTAACAGCAATTAGGATGAGATGAGAGGAAGCGAAGGACGTAGGGAAGAAAAGACGACACGCTTGAGGTTGTCAGAGGATGCTAAAATAGTAAAACAATAAGAAAGCTGTTGTAGATTGAAAGCACTGAGAAATATTGCTGGAAATGTTGTTTTCTTTCTTTAATTGCTGATTGATGCAAGACTTTCCTAAGAAAACAGCGAATATAGCAGAGCTCTCCTCATTCTGAATTCTTTGCAGGTTTCTTTTGATGAAGCGTCTGCAGATAGCCCACCTGGCAGGTTTACACAGCACATTTTGGTTCTCGTACTGAAGGGCAAAGCAGCTGTCTGTCTCGGTGAGGGATGTAGATCGCCTTCATTATTCACGGCAGCTTCCTAAACTCAAAGGACCTCACAGAAGAGCTCAGACTCGGAGAGCATGGAACCAAAACAAATCTGCATTTACATCAGGGCTCCTGGAAACATTAATAAGCTCCTCCATCACGCTTACTGAATTACTGTTTGAACAGCGTGTCGAGAAGCGTGTTTAAGGAGCATCGACGTTCTTAACATGCTCCACATCTTAATCCAGAGAGATTTTGTTAAGAGCTTTAGGCATAGATAGATATTAAGATCTCCAGGGTGCTCTTTAGTGAAGACTGTTGTTTTTAAGTGAGTGGATTCAAGCCCCGCTATCGTCAAGTATCTTTAGTGTGAACCTCGCAGCTTCTGTCTGATTGCGTCGATCCTGTAATTACATAGCTCAGAAATAAGGATTTTTCATGAAAGCATTTAGACTTGAGCATAAAGTGAGTGTAACATGTTGAATTAAGTGCAGAAGTAGGCCGTCAAGTGTAGAGAAAGAGGATTTTTCCCCAGGAGCAGCAGGAAAAGACTCAAGGTGATGATGCGTGTAAAAGCACCTCCTCTGGAGCACGACTGAGAGACAGCTGACTTGATTCATATCGGGGTTCGGAAATGAGAAAAGAGCTTCTGCTTACTCAAGTAACTTCTCCCTCTCTGTCTTAGGGGTTATGTAAATGTCAGCACATTCAAGACCATCAAAGTTATTTAAATTTGACCATGGATTTTCATATTAGAGCAGCAACTTGGTGTTCATTTACAAGCTTTGTTTAAAATCTTCCTGCTGTTTGGAAACTTATCCAGTCATGGTTAGAGAATATTCTAGTATCAGACTAAATGAAGCTGTTTTGGTTCTAAACATGAGCACGACTGACTTTAATTCAAAACTTTGTTTTAGATGAGCCGATTAGCTAACAAAAACAACAACTAAGGGTTAATATAGTGACTAAAACCACTCACACACTAGCTCACAACCCCACTATGCTCCCTGTGATGATGAGAGTGTCTCAGACTGGCATTTAAATGTCTTGGATTTCAAAAGTTTGAGTTATAAACTACTTCTATGAGATATGGAGGTTACTTATAGTGCAATAAAAATACATTTGCGATACATTGTGCAGCCGTAGTGATTGCCTTGGTATGAGGCCAGCGTTGATGGTCCTGCTTTAAATTCTTGATGATCATGGAAACACTCCCCCACACTAGTGAATCAACTAAAATCAACACCTAGAAAACATTTTCTGAGGTGATGTTTTTTTAAATGTCTTAGGATGTAGTTCTATTTGTGTACAAGAAGGATGTATATACCGCTGCCAGCCACAAGGGGGCATTCGGTCATTTTTGGCTTCATATCGGACTTCACATTGCTCAGTCTAGTTATTCTACATGTTGATGGATGCCACCAGAATAAAAATGACCTTGTCAAGAAATTCTGTGTTGGTCTATCAAACTGTATCCCACATAATGAGGAGACTTCTCCAAGGCCCTGCAAAAAAATCATACTGGTTTATTTATATTATTAAAGCGTGTGAGTGCATTAATAGATATGTTTTTGTATCAAATGCTCAAATTAGTATGTCTTTAGCTATTTTAATCCGATATATGATCTTCTCTAAAATGCATGAAATGTGGCACTGGGAGTTGTGGATGACTGCAGGTGTCATCAAATCTTAATTCACCCAATAAATCAACAACACCAGGCTGATTTAATGGCTCGTAGAGTTTAGTAACAAGCAAACAACAGATCCTGTCAAAAACAACAACAACAACAAACATATGAGCACTCTGTCTCAGTGTCAGTTACTCTGCAGGGTGCAAACATAAACAGCATCCAGAAAAGCAATCTCAACAATTTATTAGCAGCAGTGAAGGATGGATGAAAAAGACGAATTGATGGCACTGGTAGCTCAAGGTAAAACTAGGCAAGATTTAACACCCCGGGGCCAGTTTCACAAAGGCAATTTGTATGACTATTTATATGCAGATGGTGAAAATAGTGCCAAACTGCCAACATGCTATTTCACAAATGATTGTCACTCAGACTGCAAATTGCAGATAAATATGTCTTGCACAGTGCTGTTCTGCAGTAGCATGTCTAGCTCAGGTCTGGTGTTTCTTTTGATCAATGATATATATATATATATATATATATATATATATATATATATATATATATATATATATATATATATATATATATATATATATATATATATATATATATATATATATATATATATATATATATTAGGTTTTTTACAATAAATAATACATTGTATTTGAGACATTTTAATAAACTCCATGACTGATGTACTAACTTAAATTCAGCGTGTCTTAAATGCATGAGATGATTTGGTATTAAGTGGATGTGAGAGAGTTTAGCCATGTGGATACTATGTATGGAATGTGCTTGATGATCAGTGACAGGTATTTATGGGATTACATGGGAAACATACATTTTAAGAGACAGACTTTAGTCATGGAGCTGCTGAATAATGCTCAGGTGAGTAATGAGTCCAGTCAGGGTCATTGTTCTGTTTACTTTGTCCATGTGACAGGAAGTGAAGGGCATTGTATAAATTGTCTGTGTGTCCGACACGATGAACATCCTCAAACCCAAACTATCCATCAGCTCGGCATCTGCGGTTCTTGTTACTGCGTTGGAATGTTAAGTTTCTGAAGTCAAATAAGAGTGGAACATTAAGGTACAACAACACATGCATCTTCTAATGTTTCCTTAATGTGGAAGAAGTCATAAAACAGTCCTTTTTGTAAATAATCAGGACGTGTTTTTGTCTTGTCTGACCTGTAAAGGTAAAACAGGCTCCTGTCAGACAACGAGTGGGATGAAACCTCTCTCAGGAGGGCTCATTAAATCATGTTTTGCTGTTCTTAACTCAAAGTGAAGGACTTTGTGTGTCATTTCAGACACGATTCAGGTTGGATTAGCATTAATAAAGTGCTCCATCCAAATGTAGCAGTGCAGCACCAGCGATCTGATCAAACTCTACTAATAATTGCACTAAATCCTTGTATTTCTCATGCAGAGGCTCCACCTCCTTCAGCCAATCAGTGCAGCATTTATATGGTTGCAAGGTCCCCGTGTGGGCTTGTTAGGGACCTGATGTTTGTTGTTGTGAAGAGAGCAGGTTTTAAGTTAATGAAAGATCATCTTTCAGTTTGAATCTGTTATCAGACTAATCATTATCCTATCAGTAATGCCCCAGAACGTTGTTTAATTTAAACGAGTCCCACCTTAACAGCATCTTAAAAACTAGTTCATGTTCCTTAATATTGCACATAAATGTATTTGTCCTTTAAAAAACCCTCAGCGTTAAATAGCTCAGGTTTATCTTTGCATTTTTTTCCTTTATTTACTGAATGAGAATCTGTAAATCTGCTGCTTCCACCCACATATCTGCTCACAACACTGGCCTGCTCTGTTTACTGTGTCTCAGTGACTGGTCTGATGCTGTGCTGCTGCCAACTCTAATACAGGAAGAAGACGCATTTAAACAGGAAAACAATTCCTTAAAAGAGAACACCGAATTAACAAGAGTCACTATAGATCACTTCTGAGCATATGGTGCAATTATGGTGCAAATCATTAAAATAACAAAGTTGGTCAAGCTTTTGAAGGCTGTAATATTCCAAACAGACCTCAGGATGTATGCTCATCATTAATTCTGAGGAACGGTTTGTCTCAGTAGGGAAACTAAAAGAACCTTGTTTGTGCTACAAAATATTTCTGGAAACTGAAGGTTTGTCTGGAATTGGTAAACTCCTAATAGGAAACAGGGTTTAAACTTTGAAACCTTTTGCTGTTGGGATGGTCAGAAACTTGTTTTACAAATTAGAAAATGGTTAAATGTCAAGATCTGATTTGAAAATTAAAGGAACTGTAAGTCAGATGATATGTCTTTATATAAATTTAACAACTGCTGCTTCTATTTAGTGCCATTAATAATTATTGCATTTCATGTTAAACGCCTTGTATGTTATATCTCTGTTACTATTTGTAGTTTTTCTTCAATCCTATGAGTCAGTGGGTATTTTTTTCACATTCTTCAGCAGCTTTGCAACAATAGATGATGGAAATAGGCCTTGAAACGTGTTGACAGAACAATAACCGCAGCATTCATCTCTAAAGGTAAAAGGCGTCTGCTGTATGGTTCGTGTCGCTTCATTTTTTGACAGAATCTTTTTATTGATATGAACATCTCCATCTCCTGCAGCTCAGTCACTTTAGGTTGTTTTTTTTACTCTATCTTCAATCTGGTTTCTCTTCATCCTCACTACTCCTCTTCTCTCCTCCTTCTCTGTAGGTTTTCATCTTCCACTTGGCTTTCCGAATCAGTCTGCTTTTTATTTCCCTACATCAGCACCTTTTCCTCTGTTTCTTTTGTTTCCCTTACTGACTCTGTTCCTGAGTAAGCCTTTTAAATTCCTGTGAGACAGTGTGAAATTAGCTCCTGCTTCTGTGGGTCGTAGATGTGTGTGTCTATGTGTGTGTGTGTGTGTGAGGAGAGTGAGTAGTCCTACTACAGACTTTGATCAGACGTAATGGGGACTTCTGTTTCCCTGATGGGTTTATGTAATGAGAAGCATGTACCATATCTGCAGGTACAGTGTGACCTTGTTGGGTTCTGATTCTGTATATAATTCAAGTGCCTGATGCACATCTTAAATATGGACACAGTTTTAAACTATCAGCATAAATACACACATATTTTTCCCCAAATGTAGCCTTCTTTAAATCATCTATGAGCTATCTGGTGTATTCATAAAATGTTAACATTACAATAAAAGTATCAAAAATTGATTGAATTTTGAACCATTTCTACAAAAATACAGCAAAAAAGTTTCAGTTCAAACAATCGTTCAATTATTAAGCTGCCAAATAATCAAACTGTAGATCATTTAAAAGATTCCGGTCGTTTAGCAAAATAAAGTCCCTCATATTTCAAATGAGAATAATGAAAACGTCTCAACGCTTTTATAAACTTCTGCTGATGTGTTTCCATGTGACTGACCTCATCACCTCAGCTCTCTATAACATGTCTCCTCCTGTCACTCACAGAGAGGAGGCTGCAGCCACAACATCATCTCTCCTGTACTGTGAACACCACTGTAAAGAGTGAAATATGTAGAGTTTGTTAGATTACACCCATATATTAACCAAATCTGAGACTTTCTGCATATATTTCATCCTAAATGTCCAATTTTGTGAATTTATCTAACAAAGTCCTATATACAGAGTAGGGTTTTTACACAGCTGGTCACTAAATATCTAGATCATTTAAGTCACACAGTTAGCTGGTGATGAGTGTCGTATTTACCAAGCAGAACCATCCTGCTGTTATCGTTGCTGCTTCGGATGTGTCCACTGTCAGATTGGAATCAGGATTGAACAAATGCATCCAGCTGAGGATGAGGATGAATATACAGAGCCATAAATACGTAGCATCGGTCCACTCTAAAATCAATTCTCTTTCCCATGAGCAACAGAAGTCCTGTTTGTGTAAAAATAATATATTTCTATCTCTGTGAGCGCGTGAGAGAAACCGACTCTGTAGAATTTGTTCTACTTTCCTCGTCTTACTGTGTTTCAGACCATTAGGTTTGCTTTATGTTGTTTTCTCTAACCAACCGTGACCTTTGGATGTTTATTGAACTTTTCAATATGGAAATTTTCTTTCTGCAGCTTAACTTTTGTATTTTAATATCCAACACACACACACACACACACACATGCGCGCGAGCCCTCCAGCAATAACAACACACAATTCACTTTTCTGTAAAATATAAATAAACTTTTTTAACAGGGGAAATGTTTAAGCTGAATACCCAGTATCGTTTCTTATTGACATCATTCTTTTGCTCCATAAAATGTTGATGTGTATTTACTTTGTTCTCTGCCGGTGTACAGATCAAATCTCGTTGTTTATTGAGAGTTTTAATTAATTATTAAGAAATATTGATATTTACAGAACTACAAACCCCCAGTAATCACAAATCACACTTTGTCCGATTCCCAGAGCTGCTCTTGTTGCTCTGCTCTCTCTCTAGAGAAAGTTCCTCATCAGTACAGGCACAACCAGGAGAGCTATTCTCTTCCTTCATGTGGTAAATCAAGCCCCCATCTTCCTGGGTGATTGTTCACACCTGGTAGCAGATGGAATTGCACGCTGTGGTAAATTACATTGCTGCCTTTAGGGAACTAATCTGAATGCTGATGGTCCTCTTATTCTATTGTCATTATACTGTGCAAACAGCATTTACATCATAATGATAAGGTAAGAAAAAACTGTTTATTGCCTCTTAACTTTGAGGTCTTCGTCTCCTTGAGCTCCTCAACTACTGTGGGGTTGTGTTGTTTAATATAAACCTTTTTTAGGTGTGATTTTTTATTTTTCGGTTTATGCAACAAACTGCTAAGTTGTAGGATTTTGATATTGACACTATCATAACAGTTAAAGAGATAATTCTGATTATATGTTACCTGTTGCAGATATCTCTTAGTTTGGAGAAATATACATTATTTCTGACTGAAATGATAAGCTAACACTGAAATGATAAGCTAACAGCTAGCTCAAGCAGGTAGCCAAACTAAAGGGAATTTCTACTATTTTAAAATGGCTACTATCTCAAAAATGTCACAGAAGTTTATGCAAAATGTACATTCATAAACTTTTAGACCAAAGTTAATTTTACAAAATATAATGAAATCCCAGCTGGAAGTGCCCAGACTGCACCATGCTACAGCTAGCTGCTGCTACGTGTGCTTGTGAATAATTGTTGCATTCTCTGTATATTTTCCTGTAATGAGATATTAAAAGGGATGTAAAGTTTTACATAAAATATGTTTTTACTACAGCTGTTTTCAGGGACTGAGGAAACTTACAGCAGAAATATCCTGGATTAACAAATCAAAAGAACAAAAAGCTTTATTTGCATAAATCAGGGGAAGAATTGTAGAAGGTTTTTCTGCATTTAGTTTCATTTGCCCTAAAAGATACATCAAACAAGCACAAATACCGTCAGATTTGTGAAACTCTTCTCACAGAAAACATTTGCCCACAGACCTCTTTTGAACTTTCTAGCATTTACTCTGCAAACAGACATTCAAACAGTCAGACACAGAATAATGGTTCAGAGCAAAGAAAAATGAGGTGATGCCGACTAGCTGATCACATGACTGATCGAGTCCAGGACAACTCCAACGTGCTGAAGGAGGAGCAAACTCTGCAAACTTCCAGAGGGGAAATGAGGTGGAGGAGAAAGTGGAGCAAAGGATTAAACAGAGCAGAGTAATGCACTTAGAGTAAAGAAAGGACATTTATCTCTCCGTCCTCCCGAGCTCTTGTTTTCCCAGTGGAGCAGATAGATAAGAAAGCCTGTGCATGATTGGCTTAACTCTTGGCTCATTGCCGCTGCCGCTTTATCACCGTGGAATAGCGACAGGTGCTGAGGGATTCTGTCAGATAGGATGGTATTTAAACAAGATTGGATAGTTTTGTACAGGAAGTCAGCTGCCTGAATTTCAATCAGTGTATTTGAATTCCGCGTGTGGATCGTTATCACAGTCCCTTACATGTTCTTGGCATAATTTCCTTCAATTTTCTGTCATTTTTAGAACGACACTCAAAAGATATCCAATTACAGCGTGAACTCTCACCAAGAGAGGGGAGGAAAAAGCCAAGCAGCCACATGAATACATTTCAACAGTTTTCATCTTTTACTGTACTTATCGGTGTTTTTTTTTTCCGGGGGGCCTTCCGGCAGCTCATGAATGCAAATGTGTGGAAGCAGTTACAACCAATGTGTCATGTTATTATAATAAGTTCCCTCTAACGTGACAAATTAAAGGTCTAGTTACCAGTTTGAGGAAAAAGCCGGCTTTTCTTTTAGTGTCTGTGACTTCTGCTGCCCTTTTCATATAAATTATTCAGGTTTGTGGGTTAAAGCAACACCACAAAAGCAGGTGGAGCCATTTTCACTGTGATTTTCTCTCACGTCTCTGCAGATGGGCCTCCTACAATGGAGATATTGAAGCAACATCTGTCATTTAGAGCAGAAACTGTGAAAATGTTCTTAGCAAGGTTTTGAAAGGTGTTTCTGTTTTTTTTTAGTTCACACATAACAATGTTATGGAGATTTGACCAGCTGTAAAAAGGTGTGGTTATCGTCATCACGCTCACCGGTAGAGCTCCTCTCGTGGGTTAGAAAATCAAGGATTCAGACACACAATGTGGTCAGGTGCTGTAGACAAACACAAACAGCCAGGGGGCATCAGACCTGCAGCCGTGAGCTGGTGACATGTTGTCTTATCTCGTATTTATTACGCTGGATCCACAGGCCTGTTATCTCCCAAAGATCTGGGCTGATCTCAGAGCTGCTGAAGGCTTCTGTGGTGAAGAACTGCTGCTCCAACAGCAAACAGTAGCACGAGCTACAGGTGTGTGGCGACGACGTCTGAATCAAAGTTCATGTTTTCTTTTTTCTGTCAGTCTCCTGCTTTCTTCCTGTCACTTTGTTTAACTGAGACAGGTTGGTTCCCGTGTCTTCTCTTTTCTACTTGTCACTTTCTGACTTTTTCTTTTTCAGAGTAGACGTTTGTGCGTTTACTGACTCTAAGATGTGGATGCACCAATATTTACATTCCTCGACAAACATTTTGCATCTGAATAAATGTAATAAAACTTTTATTCACTTCTGAATGGTAGCAGTTTGCAATCCGGGCTTAGGGGTTGCAACATGACAGCATCTATATAGAAAGTTTTATTTTTTTACTGAGCAGAATCCAGTTTGTCTGACAGAAGCTTCAGGCCTGGAGTTTTAAACTGTGTAGGATAAGTGAGAACAGAGAATTTAGAAAAGGTCTGTAAAACAACATTATCTAGAATGAAATTATAAGAACGAGTAAATCAAAGTCTGCATAAAATGCAATACAGTTGCAGCAACCATCCTAATATCTGGTGTAACTCGAGCAAAATGAACTAAATAAAAACAAGCCAACAGCAGTAAATACAGCAAAAACTGGACTAATCTAAATAAACTAAGACAGGTTAAAGAAACATGAAAATCTACAGAATTATATTCCTAATTATAAGAATCTGCGTCTGTCATCATTAATGTTTGTAACATCATGAGTCAGGCTACATTAACCAGATTTTAATTCTAATCTTCAGACACTTTAGGGATTAGTTTGACATTTAAAACAACAGAAGTGTCAGATTCCTCATTAATAAAAACCTGTTGGCTAACTTTTCTCTGTTAGATACAAGACTGAATTAAATAATGTGCCAGTTTTATCCAACCAAAGGTCTACTATAATAAGTCAGCATGCAAAATGCTAAATCTCCCAGAACAAGGTCACCAACAGTTCTAACTGATGCAATTAAACATATCTGCTAGTGGTTTACTGTGAAATCCTAATGTTTCCACAGAGATCCGACCGTTTTAAGGCTCAGATCTTTTAGCGTGTTGCCTGTTTTCAGTGGCGTACTTTTCACCCTGCCCTCAAGAGAGACATTTGGATGCATCTTGAAAAGATTTCTGCCTTCTGATGATGTTTGATTTCAGTCAGAGCATGCAGCCTTTGGTGCATCCTTTAAGTTTAGCTTTTATTTATAAATTAACCTGAACACAGAGTAGGAGATGGTAGTATTTATACTCATATATGAGACATATTTCTCATTTTGTCATCATAAGAATCTTTTTATTTCTCATTTTACTTTGTTGCATCATTCTGAAAAAGGAAAAAAAAAACATCACTTGACATTTGAATGGGATGATAATTGTTCCTCCGTCCCAACTCTTTTTTCTCCCCTCTGCACTAATTGCTGCTGTCGTTTCTGCTCGGCTGTGTTTGTCACTCTGTTTCTTGTCAGTTTTCCCAGCTTGAAAGATTTGTTGTTTCTCAGAGCTCTACAATCAGCCTCTTTCTTTCTCTTGTTCTTTTTCAAATTTCCTTCAGAATCTTATAATCCCCTGCTCAGTCTGCTTTTTCTATTTTACTCTGGTTTTCACCACTTTCCGTCTTTGTAATCTCTTGATTTTATGTGTTCAATATCCTGACAGAAAAGAGCCATATAAATGAAAGGAAGCCAGTTTGAATAGCCTGTTGGTGGGGGAAAGGAGATTGTTCTTATGAAAATGGCAAAAACAGATTGTCCGGTGAAGGTTTCCTTTTTGCTAATGTGAAAAAGGACAAAATGAGAAGGAGGCATATTATGAATGTTGGACTTTTAGCCTCATTGTTCAGTTTCTGGATCAGTTGAAGGATGGTTTAAGAAGAGAGGACAAGAGAAGATTTAAAAATAGAAAACCATTTGGGTTGTTGCTCTCACTTTTTAGATGCTGAACGCTCCCGTTGTCATTTGATTTGCCACATTTTTACATAACTCGTCAGGCTGCACAAACGTCATCCACGTCCTCTCGTTTTTTGTTGTCCTAATTTTCTCCTCGATCAGTTCTGCTTTCCTCTCCGTTTTCTTTTTTTTTTAAGCTTCACTAACATGTTGAATGATTATATCATCTTCTTAAAATCTGTTGTTTGAAGGAAAAACAGATGAAACATAGAACCTGGAATGCATCAAATTGTTAAATTAAGTCCAACATAGATTTCTAAGATATTTTGGAAAACCAACGTACAAAAAAGCAACTTTAATTCAGTGAATTTCATCTTCAAAAAACCTTGTTTCCATTTGGTTTAAGTCCCCCTCCGTGTTACCTTCTCTTATTGATTATTGATGCAGCTGCTGCTGTGATTAATCTGCTTTCAGTGTGGACGTAAACACCTTCAGCTACCTACATTACCTCAAAGTGTTATTGGTTCGACTGCTGCATGTCCCAGCATTGATATTTAGGTCTGCTCATTAAGTTGGAAAGCACTACCCAGAGTTCACATTTTAAGGAGACCACACCGATTTACATCAAGTGGAAGAGTTGAGCTGCTTGGTGGTGATTCAACTAGAATCAATATAGACCTATTTAGGATGAGACATGAATCAAATAAATATGTTTGTAATATTCAGACACCAACTAATAAAATCTTCCTAATCGATCCGTCTCATGAATAAAACATGGGCAGATGTTGCTGCTATATAAGCAGAGAAAAGCTGCTATGGACACAAGGACAGTTTCATTTTCTGTTACATTTTTGGGGGATCTTTTGGAGCTGTAATTAAAATTAAAATTGAAATATTGATTTATTTCACACCCCTAAATTTTCCTCAGCGTTAAAAGCATTAATCCAAATTATTCATCAGCAGCCTGAAGTTCCACATTTCATCATGCTCTTTATGCTCAGGGAGACTCCATCATCAGTCTGATATTTAGAGTCAGCATTGTGTTCTTAGCAGATGTTGTGAACTGCCTGTGGAGGTTTTATCTAACGTCCTTTCAAAGACTTATTTATTACGTTAAATCTGAGACAGAGATTTGAGATGCAAGCAGGACCTCAACCACCACAAGTTCTGCGTAGCGTTCCTCACCTCTGAGCTCAGCTGTACAGTGATGTGATGCAGTGAAAGCCACTCTCCGTTCTGTTGTGCTATCTGCTCACAAAGCTCATACATCAGCCTCAGTGGCTGCAGATCAGATCAGACGATGTAGCCTAAGGAGAGGAGGAAAGATTTGGAGGAAAGGGAAGAAAGAAGAGACGGAGATAGAGAGGGGGGTAAAGTCAAGAGACTGAGGGGGATAAAGGATGAGGAAGGAAAAGGGATCCGGCAATCTTCCAGGGCTGTAAAAAAAAAAAAAAACGTACAAAGTACACTGTAAATTTTTAATGCTGTTTAGTTTCCACCGAGAGTCTCAGATTTGCATTCTCATCCCCTGATTATGACATCTTCAGTCAGCACTACAGGGCTTGGATTTGCCTATTTTAATGTTAATGTGCGTATTTGCACAAGCTTCAGCCTTGTGAGTGCGAGCGCAAGCGCACATGCACATTTAGTGAGGGTTTTTTCTAGCAGCTGATTGGGTTGAAGCCATTCCCCGTTTGGGTTCCCTGAAGGATCAATTTAGCTGCTTTTCTCCCTTTTTTCCTGTCATGAACTTCCTCTGGGATCCACTATCATCAGAGATTTCACGCCTATCGCCCTAAAATGGAGACGACATGCACGGGCACTGTGGAAATGCCTTTTTTTGTGCTCATCTTCTTTATGTTAAAAAAGGGATGATGTGTCTGCGTAGATTTATGAGTCAAGTTCTCAGCAACCCCCTGCTGGTTTGTTATAATATCCTTACTTTAAACTCTGTAAATCTCGCTGCATGTGGCCGATGATTGGCTGGGAAAAAAGAATGTAACAATACAATAATGCTGGCAAGGAAACTCAGTTTAACAGGGATTAGACGACAAACACTTTACTGTAATGACTTTATAACGTGGAAAGTGCTTTGAAAAGGGCCAAATATGTATTTATGAAAAAATGATTTATGTGTGCGTACTTTTGAGGATATTTGCACAGGATTTGTTTTATTTTACAAACATACTTATTCATATTTTCTACTTGACACCCTTACAGAAAAAAGAAAAAACATGTTTTTCCATGAATCCATGTAGAAAAACATGTATGTCACATGTTATTTTCACATGTAAGGACATTTACAGGTTCCTCAAAAACAAATGTAATCAGGTCTATTATTAATTCTACCAGCGTGGTCCAATGAAGAGCTTCAGCCAGGAGTAATGATGTACATTAGGATGCCTCCTCTGGCGTGGTCGCAGGCCCTTGCTGATGAGATTGCTTCTCTCTCTCTCTAAAATTCACAAGCAGTGTTTGTTTTGGCAGCGAGCTGATCTGGAGCATTCAAGTGTGTGTTAACACAATCCCAGGAGAAGAGGCATCAGCAATGATACTAGAGAAAACAATTGCCGCCCGTCAATCTCGGAAGGGTTATAAGGCCATTTCCAAACAATTTGTCCATCATTCTACAGTGTGAAAGATTATTTACAAGTGGAAAACATTGAAGGCTTGTTGGATCCTCTCAGGAGTGGACGTCTTGGCCAGTTCAACCCGAGGTCAGACTGTTCAGTGCTCAGAGAAATTGTAAAGAAACCCAGGAGCTACATTTGAGTCTCTGCAGGCCCCAGTTAGAATGCTAAATGGTAAAGTTCATGACAGTGCAACAGAAAAGAAAAGGACTGAACGAGTGGGGCTTGTTTTGAAGTTTTGCCAGAGGAAAATTTTTTAAAATTCTTATACGCACATGGTGGCACAGCTTAAATTTGAGAAGTTACATTGGAACCAACAACAAGGTTAGATGAGGCAAAAGTGGTGATTTTTTTTTTTTTTTTTTTACTATAAATTATGGTGATATGTTACCAGTTCTAATCAAAGACAAACTTCCAATTTATCATGAACCTGTGGAGAATAAATGTTAAAATAATGTGTTCTGTTATTTAAAAAGACTTGACATTAATGCAAGATATAAAAAATAAACAAGCTGCAGTGTGGATGTGTTTCCTTTGTTCTGATGCATTTGTTGCTTGATGCAATTTTACCTCCCTCTGTGTCTCGAATCAGGTCAAATCTACTTCCACCGTTTGCAGCGTAGAAGTAGAGAATATAGATGTTAAACAGCAGACATCACACCGAGAAAACCTTACTCTGCATATCAGCACAAACTCATCATTACACCATATGGAGCACAGTCATGACCTGAGAACCGTTCTATCATTCAGCCAATCATGAACCTCTGTAGTCAAAATTTACAACATTCTTTCTGAGCTTGAATCTATAATTCCTGTCTTGTTTTCCTCCAGCTGACTGAACACTGCTGCTCAGATTAGCTGCTAAAAAGCAGCCTCTCATGAAACCACTCACTTTGATGCAGAGGTGTTTAAATCCAAACATGCAATTAACCTAAATTAAAAGTGGCTACAGCTAGCTAAGTGAACATTACATCTAGTTTTATAATAAAATGATTCCAGCTACGGTCCTCTTTAAATAGATTTCTAGTTCAGAAAACAAACAAAGAAACTGGATTTTTCTCAGCAACAAGCTCCTGCAGAGTGTCCACAACTTTGAACAGACTTTAATCATTGTTGCATCCACTGCTGAGCGTCGCGTCAAACATGATATGATGATAATGACACAGTTTTATCTCCTTGTAATCTGTTTAAAAGGTTTGGATGACATTGGGACAGTGAGCAAAGGAGACAGTTAATGCTTTAGAGATGAGCACATTAAAATATAACGGGAGACTTCTGCAAGGAAAGGTCACCAATGTGACTTCACCTGAATAGTAAGAAGGTTAATGGCAGTGCCATGAACTGGAGCTTACACCAGGTCCTGTACAGTACCAGTTCTTCTCTCATCCATCACTGCTGACAGATGAAACGTGTTTGCATGCACAACGTGTTTGTAGCTGCAGGTCAAAATAAACTCACTGGAAAATACCAACAAATTACAGACTGTCCAGATGGTGGAGAAATAAACATGACAACAAATGCATCCATTGCACAGGGTCTGAGTCAGATATGCTACACAAACGGAGTTATTCCCTGTGAGTCTCTGGGCTGAAAGCCAGCGTGGTCAGCACTTACTTTGGGTGTCGTTCAACAAATTACAGAAGAGGTTAAAAAAAATGTGGTGAATCAGAGGAGAATAAGAATGGAAAGATGTACATTCTGACCAGCGTCGAGTCTACTCTATTGAATTTTTAAATGCATTGCTCAACAATAGAGACCACAAATTATCCTCAGAACAAGTAGCACTGAATGTTCAAAGTTTTCCCTTAAATAGATCAAAAGTGCAAAGAAAACACATTTTCTGTGCATTCTTCTTGGTGTGGACATTAAAGGGTTAAATACAAGACATCAGCATTGATCACAGAGCAGCCTTTGGTTCTGTCTAACAGTCTGGGATAGACTTCAAGACCATTTTCAAACATTTGTGAGTCCCTTGTTTAGAACTATTGTGAGTAAAAGATCATCTAGAACAGTTATGTGTTGAAGCAGGTTCATCCTGAGGTCAGAGAAACTGAACCAAACTAAGAAACACCACAGCCTGCAGACCTCAGTGTGCAAGTTAATGTTCAAGTTTAGATAGAAAAAGACTGAGCTTGTTTCTAAAGATGATCAGCAGAAAGTCTCTTCTCTCTATAAAGAAAAGTTTGCTAGTTTGAATCTGAACAAAACCAGAAGATTTCTATAACAATATACAGAATTGACCAACATGGTGATATCTGGCTGTGATGCTTGTTTGGTTAAAACCAAAAAGAAAGTAAAAGTCAAAACAAAAACATATCAGGACAATAACTTTATTTCAAGAATTGGTACAAAATCTATATTACTGCATAGTGTAGCGTAGCCTATGACATTTGTTGTTTACCTGATTTGAAGACAAACTGATCAGATGTTTTCTTTATTAAATCATAATAAATCAGTCTGTTTGGGTTCTTATAACTGAAATGGATGTGTTTATAATTATATAGTAAAAATAAAGTTTTGATAAGCTATTAAATAGTATCCAGCAACAGTGAAATTATTTCTTATCTTTTCATCGATATATTTTATTAGCAGTGTTTCCACCAAGTTCTCTGTATTTTTAGTAGTATTGGAGTATTATTACACTGTAGTACTGCTACTTTATGGAATCCTAATGCTGATCCTGGATGGATGGATGGATGGATGGATGGATGGATGGATGGATGGATGGATGGATTACTTCCTCTCTTTGTGCTTTATCCTCTCTTTCCTCTTCTTTACTTACCCTCCTTTATGCTGCAGCTTTTCTGTCTGTAATTTGCCCTGATTGTGTTTCAAATTGCATGCCACCTTAAATAAGGCCATGTTATAAGGCTAGGAGTAGAAGTATGCGGGTGTGTGTGTGTGTGTGTGTGAGAGTAAGAGAGAGAGAGAGCTATTTTACCACCTATAGAATCAGATTCACATTAAATGGATCTTTCAAGTTAAGCTCAGCATTCAGAATGAGTAAGACGGAGTAGTAATAGATCCAATATAAAGCATACTGTGCTATAATTACTGACCTTACTTCTCTTCTCCTCTCTTTTCCCTTCTATTTTTTGCTCTGCCCTCTGCAATTATTTAAAGGAAGCTGAGGTAAGTATAGTCTTTGTTTCTTTAATGTGATTGTGCTGTTGTGGAACATTTCTCTGCACCTCAACAGAAGCCCCAGAAATCACAGTGTTTGTCTGACACTTGTTTAAGGGAATAGCTGGAGAGTTATGGCTCATTTAAATGCACAGCAGGCTTGATGTCTGGTCAGGCATAACGTAGTGTAGTTCAGCATATTAAAACCCTGCCGTGGTGGTTTCATAGATTTCATACTTTTTACAAGTTTTAAAGTTTAATAAACCAGTCTATTGACGTTCAACAGCCTTAAAAATAGAGAAATTAAACACCTTCTCTTGTTTAGTAGTTAATGTTTGTCGTACAGACACAATTTCACAATATGGACACTTGCATTGAACTTAAATGGCATTAAGGATGTGTGCATGTGGAAAAGATTCCTTCTGTTTTTGCTGACTCGTCACACCTAAATGTTTCTGTATCAGATCAAATGATTTTGTCACTCTTTAAGGAAAAACAGACATCCAAACCAACCTGAACCTATGAAAAAGTTTTTGCCCCCTAACAGCAGAATTTGATGTTCCATCAGTTACAGCGAGTCATCCAGGTCCTGAAGCAGCAAAGCAGCCCCAGACCATCACTCTACCACCACCATGTCTGACTGATGTTTTTCAGAAATAGTTTGTTTTATTTTAAATGGAATGAGAAAATTCTACTTTTGTCTAATCAGTTGACAGAATATTTTCCCAAATGTCTTGAGGAGCACAAAGATAATTTTTTTTGCAAATGTGAGACGGACCTTTGTGTTCTTTTTGGTTAAGAAAGGTTTTGGCCATTGAACTCTCTCGTGGAGACCATTTTTGTCCCGTCTCTTTCTTGTTGCTGAATCATGACCTCTGACCTTAACGTTAACCCAGTGAGACCTGCAGGGCTTTAGATGTTGCTCTGGGATCTTTTGTCCTTCGATGTCTTTAGAACAGGACATGATGTGTTGCTTTTTGAGATCTTTTAGCCTCCTTCATGTCGTCACACAGGTTCTATTGAAGTGATTTATTAACTACATGTCTGGCAGTAATCAAGTCTGGGTGTGGCTGATAGAACTGGAATTTTTCACATAGGGCCAAGTTGGTTTAGATTGCTTTTTTTCTTGAATAAATACAAAAAGCAATTTTCAAATGATGATTTCATTGTTTAGGGGATAAAACTATCCAAACCAACCTGGTCCTGTAAGAAAAGTTTGAAAACAGCGTGTTATATTTACTCAGGTTATCTCTGTCTGATAATACATTTGTTTGCTGATCTCAAACATTTGAGTGTGGTGAGTAGGAAAAACAGAAGAAATCAGGGGCAAATACTTTTTCACAGCACTAAGTGTTTAGTTTCTAAAACCAAATATCTTTCGAGTATATGCAATGCTTTAAAACTGACAGCAAAGTCTCTCGATAACGTGATACATTAGGAATATGTTCCGTCTGTTTATGCTGTAATTAGTATTATACGTTTAAGAGGTTTAGAAAAACTGGAAAGTCAAGTAAAAGTTTTGCCTTCGTGCTGTAACTGATTTTTTATTAAGTCAAAATACTCTCGTTGGTGGAAGTAACCCTTTGTACTGGAGGAGCATCAAGTGGAACCAATCTTTATTGTTCTTGGTTGCATTTTACAATTGTTTAGATAAAAATGACCCAAAAAATCTGACAAGTAGGATTTTGAATAGCCTCACAAGAATTTATAGTCCTAAAATAGAACTTTTCTAATTAGGACAGACATGGATATTTAATCAGAGTAAGAAAAAAAAAGAAAACTTCTCTTTTAACTTCTCAGATTAAAATCTTTGAGTTTTAATAATAACTCACTGGACTGCAACTGTTGGTGACTAGTTGGAGACACAAAATTGCAAGAAAATATATTTTCAGTTGGAACGACATTGAATTGGCCCATATTACACTTTTGTGAGAGAGAATGGGTCACATGGAGCATATCACCTAACGGCAAACAAATTGTGACAGTCATGCATGTTTTTGCTGCAATTTAATCACAAACGTCTCATTTTATTTGCAGTTTTATTGTCTACCCTGACCAACTGAGTTCTTTTGTATCCAGTAGTTCTTCCTGAATGCTCCTAACTAACACAGAAACTAAACTGAGAAGGGTCCAGTGATTATTTTCAGAGGAAATTTGGGAATTTGTGGAAATTGACAACCCTCACAATTGTTTGGAAACATTTTTAAAATTTCTTTAGGAGCCTTTCACTGAATTTTTTGTCAACCGTCTCAGCCTGGTGGCGTTAGCTTCGGTGTTCCCAGAAAAAGCAATCGATAAAAAAATCTGTTTATAGTCATCTGATGTTTTGAGGTCATTTTAAAGACTCGTATTTCCAACCATCGACTTGACCCCCCTCCCCCTCCATCCCCACCTCCATCTCTTATACTCACTAATAAAGTAGATATAGATCCCAGTTTCAGAGCAGCAGGTTCCCCTCCCTCCTTCACACAGTGTCAGCGACTCCGGCTCGCTCCCTGCTGACCAACATATGCTTCACTCTGGGCGATACTTGAACTGTAGCTATCACCACTACACATCTTTGTGTGTGTGTGTGTGTGTGTGTGAGCTCTACACATTTATATCACCACTCTATGGCTTTTTCTATCACAAAGACTGACCTGGGTCATAAGAGACGAAGCATGTTATGTTGTATAAAAAAGCATCCCTACTTAGCTTTTAAACACAGGGCAAGAGAGCACATCGAGTTTGACTTAAAAGCCTTTTTTGTTTCTTTTCACAACATTAACCCTGGAGATTGGAAGAGGGTTTTTTTTCTCTGTTGCACTTTTTGACAAACAATAACGCTGCGCTCACACTGTTTTAGGTGTCACAGATCAGGTAATCGCCTGCTGATCCTGAAATACTTAAATGATAGAGTTAGAGGTTTTTATATCAGGAATGTATGTGAAATGACCTTTATGATGTAGAGACACAGAATCAGGGCTAAACACTGACATTTCTCTGTGTTTTATTAGATAAATCCCCTCTAACAGGACAGAGAATGGATGTAGCCTCTAAATCAAAGAGTTTCAGGACCTCTTGTCATTTAGACTTCAGTCAGATGTTCTTTCTTTTGATTGTCTTCAGTTAATTTGACTTTTTGATGGCTGTTCTGAAGATGAATTCATTCCTAAAGTGAGAACAGCTGCTAAACAATAATTTAACACTTATTATCTTTGTCCTCACACAGCAGCTGACTGCTTTCTGTGTTGTTGACTGTCTGGATTTCTTGTTTTCATCTCCTGTAATGGTTTTGATCCCCTGAGCAACCCCTGCAGGTTTCTCCTCTATTTTTAAATGTCCATAGAGGCAAAGAAAAAAAAACACAATATTTTTCTTCTGCTTCTGCTAAATATTTTAATTTAGTTTAAAAATATGAATATAAAAGAAGAGCACTCATGAACTCTTTTTTGTAGAAATTGAGTTTAGTATTTTTAGACTCTTCACTTTTGTGGTAAACAAAGTATTTCTGTGTTGACTTTTCTTGTCTCCACACAGGATGACTACTTCAAAAGCTGGGCTCCTGCCAAGTCTCTTGACCAAGGTGAGTTTGGGTGTTTACATACATCCTTGCATTTTTATGTAACTCTAATTTGCATCATGTTTAGGACCAAAGGCGTGTGTCTGAAGCGTTAATGCTTTGGACTCTCAGTCAGATGTGCATGCTTGTTTCACACACCAGATTCCTTTCAAAGAAATTAACTAAAATAAAGACAGAATAAGATCAGAAAAGACACGATTTGGTTTAAATTAAGAAACTAGCCCATTTAACTCAGCTGTGACGAGAAGTTTGACTCCTTGTGTTGTGCAGCATTTGTGAAAAGTGAATTATTTGGTTGCATAAGGTATCTGTAGTGCAGTTTATATTCCTTTTAACATCACAGAAGTGCATATATAAGGTATAATTGAAATGACACTTTTAGTGTCAAAGATAAACTGACATTCTGATGCAGCAAACACTTAGCCTTTTGTTTTGATGTCTGTTTAAGACTTATGTAACTACTTTTACATCCTCTAACTACAATGTGTGTCTTTATGCGTCGAGGCTAATGTTAGTTTTTTTTATCAAGGTTCCTCTCAACTAAACTCGGTTATAACAAACATCAGATCACTCACATTCAAACTCATGCACACACACTCACACACACACACACACACACACACACACTACAGTTTGAGGGGGGTTAATTGATCTGCAGCTCTCTGAACAACAAAACAGACTTTAAATCTTCCCACCACTGCGCTTCTTCCTTTCTTTGCTGGCTTGGTTTTGCATATCTAGCACAGTAACTGCGGCTCTTCAGGGAAAGACTTGCTGAGCAGGTTTATCTGGGCCAGCTCCTCACGGATACAGAGACTAATGAGAACAACCTCGCCTCGGTGCATCAAATTCTTGTGTTACTCTTCGAGGCGACTGGAAAAGAAAAGTAAACAGTGTTCTCCCAACCAGGGACTAAATTCATATGAGGAAATGGACTAATCCTCTGTGCCAAAGTCAGTGAAGACCAAGGCTGGATTTAGGTGTTAGAAATGCCCCAAAAAGTTTACTATGGATGTGGTGGTCTGGTTTTCTTTATGAATAAAAGAAAAGACCAAACACATGGTGCTTTAGGTGGGATGTTATGGGCGAGATGAGAATAAAGCTAAAGAAGCTAAACTTCACATATGATTACACTGAAACAATAACTCACCTGCAGTGCTCTGAGTGGGCCGGTGTTGCACCAAACTTTGTGACATGTTGAATTTTGTGAATCCTGAAGGAAACCATAACAGTAATAAGCTTAAGGAAAACGTCTCACTTCTTTATGTTTTTAAGGAGCTTTTATTTTGTCCTTTTTTTATGTCCTCGTTAACACGACGAGGCTTAAAGGGAATAAATGTGACTCCATGACGCTTTGAAATTGTCTCATGATTTGATTTAGAACAGACTTTGTTCTTTTGTTCTTTGTAATTTCTGTACAATAAAATTATTGATCTATAGATTGATAAACCTAAATCAAATATCATCAGGTTTCTGTCCCATACTTGTTTGACGTTATGGAGAGTACCGGCACTTATTATTTTAAACTTAACCCTCTGCCCACTACCTACAGGGAGATTTTCCATAATGACATTATTTAATATGATTATCAATAATAAAACATTTATCAAGTCTAACCAGTGTTGGGTAGTATCGGAATACATGTATTTAGAATACTGTATTTAGAATACTATTTTGATGTACTGTATTCCGGTACAGTTACTATTTTTAAACAAGGTATTCAGAATACAGTTACTTTCGTAATACCATTGGAATACTTGGAATACTTGTGTCTCCATGTTGTGCAGGTTATCTATCCCATAATGCCCCTAAACAACGTGCCTCCATTACCATAACAACCCTACCAAAACACGAGGGTACACTCCCGACCAGCCGGTAGCAACAGGTAGCAACAGGTAGCAGCTAGCCTCGTATTGATTCAGACCAAGAGATGGAGTGGTTGGAGGGACAACCGCAGCTGAATCAACCTACCAGCAGTGGAGGAATAAGTGCATTTATGTCCTGGAAATTCAAGCTAACTTTCATTCTAAAAAAGGAACGGGGCGAGCGAAATATGACGGTGCAGTGCGATCTTTGTCTGCCAGCTAACAACCTACTAGCTGCGTCCAAAGACTCTAATCTAATCTGAAGAAGCACCTTAAAGTCAGTTAGTTTTATCTTTCTAGTTTTGCTTCCTTAGTGCTTTATTTAACAGTGCCTGTATCGTGTTAGTTATGTCATTTCTCTCATTTACAGTGTTGGTGTTGTATCTGAAATGACGTTAGCTTGATGATGTTGTTGTGGTTTCCCATAAATGTGGGTTTCATGTTAAGAGCTTTCCATCTGGAGTGCAATGAACATCAAGAACATCACTTTGCAATAGACTTAAATTGTGTTTTATAGGGGAAGTATTCTAAGTATTCCAAGTATTTAGAATACAGTACCAGGATTAAGCAAAGTAACGGAATACAGTACAAAATACATTTTGAAACAGGTATTCAGTATTCTGTAACTGAATACATTTGCAAAGTATTCTCCCCAACACTGAGTCTAACTGCAGCGACACCTTATAAAGTCTGGAATTTTTGAGAAACACTTAAAACGTCTATTTTATTTGTGTTGAACCTTTACATGGAATTTCTGTTAAATGCGAAAATAAAAGAAACAAACAAAAAAAACATTTTGGATACTGCTATTATATAATTGATCCCAAAATTGTATTTCAGTTATTTGTCACTATAAATTTGATAAACTCATAAAACCATCACATTTTCACAGCAATACTTTTTTTTTTTTTTTTTGCTTCGTGATAGGGCTGCACGATTCTGGATAAAATGAGATTCACAATTTTTTTACTTAGAATTGAGATCACGATTCTCTCACAATTATTTTCCAATATAAATATTTATTGCACTTATTACCTGCACATCAACTTCGTCACAGCTGACACTGAATATATAAACAATAATTGTCTCTCTAGTCTTTTCTTACTTACAGAACCTTTGAATAATTTTAACACTAATAACAAGTTTGAACTTTGTCATTTGAGGAAGAAAGAGGAGCATTTGTAGGAGATAAAGCTCCAAAAATGAATCAACAGTGAATTTTGTTAAACATTTAGAGGAAATTATAAAACTCAGTAGTCAGAACTGAACTGTTATTTAAAGTATTTTAAATAAGGACACGTTTCAGCCTTGAACAGCTCATAATACATCAGACACAACATGCATGCGTCTGCAGCAGTTTGTCAGGATGTAGTGAGACGAGACTGAAACATCTGTGTCTGTCTGTCTGTCTGTCTGTTCATGACTTCGTATCAGTTAAATAGACAATAAATTAGTGCCTAAAATCATCTTCTCAGCCTTCTGTTTGCCTTGTGCTTCAGAGCTGAACTTTAGCTGTAACCTGACTGCTGCAGAGCTGAGATTGCACTCTGCAGCCACCCCCCCCCCCCCCCCCCCCCCACACACACACACACACACACACACACACACACACACAAACTGCACAGCTGGGAGTAATGAACGGCAAAACAATTAGACAACAAATAAGTAATAGACATCAATCAGGCAATCTGGTCCCCTTTTGGGAACATTAGCTGGTATCATGTGAAGGAAATGCTTCTCTGGTGCTTTTTATTATCACCACTGCAGGCATTACACTCCAAGCTGTTAAAAGTGGAGTCAGGATTTTGACTGCAAAGTGATGCATTATGTTGAAAATGCCACAGTTCTTGTGCTAAAACAAGTGACTCATCAGGAAGAATTATTTATAATTAAAAACTAAATGTCAGACAGGATTCTGGACCATCTGATTGAAACTGCAAGCGTTAAAATTTACACAGGTTACAACACCTTTTAAGGTTTTTAATAATTGTAAGAAGTAGTTCAGTAAATGTGAGGCTTGATGCATAAATGTTTCCATATACAGATTTGATTTCCAATACTGTGATATTTGATCAGAATATAAACTATATTGACATGTAAAGCTCTTGATTGGGAGTCTGTGTTGCTCCAAGGATACAGGCATTAATCACCAGCCGCTGATTTCAGCTCGATTGATGAATCTCAGGTTGCCCTTGGAGACTCATCAGCTGCAGGAGAAGTGATGGAGGGAAATCCAGTCCCCTGATCAATCACTCAGCAATTAATACGCTCCCCAGCTGCATGAATGAATCCAGTGGGATCACTGGTGATACCGGGCTGTTAAATCCACCACTAGGAAATGAGTTTTCCACACTTGTGGTTTAGTCCTGTACATCAGTTGAAAGGCAGGTTTTTTTCTAATGAAATTGTGGTAACAATCAACTGAACCCAAAATCATGCATGAAGGTTTTGTGTCATTAAAAAAAAATCACTTTTACCCAAGAAAACCTAAATTTTAAAAACAGTTTTGTTTGTTTAAACCAAAATCTTTTTTTATTACATTTTTCAGTTACCAAGTATTTTATTGATTATTCTGTTGATCGTGAATGAATGAACACATGTGTTTGATGTGTCTGAGCAAAGTTGATTTGTGTCATCTTCAAACATCAAGTTTTAAAACCTGAACAAAGGTCATTAATACAATAAAATAACATATGACCCAATACTGAGCCCTGTGGAATGCCACATGCCATTTGTGACACCTGTTGTTCTGGATCTGTTGTACTTACGTCTTTATGCAAATCAATAAACACCCCTACAGAAACCAACAATATAGGAACTGAATCCAACAGTGACTTATTTAATAGAATAAAAAATTAGAATAGAATAGAAAATAATTTATTGTCATTCATCAATTTATTTTTTTAGTTTTGAATTTCTATTGAATAATCCATCAGCTCTTTGAGTACTCTGATATAAATGTATAACAGCGTCAGTTCCATCTTCACCTGTTAAAAGCGTCTCTCTCGCTCCTCTGCTGTCAGATCAGTGCACATGCCACTGAAGTTGAATTAAACTATTAATCAGCCTATTCATTTATTTAAAACACTTTCTAGAACATTTATATTTACATAACGATCTACCAGTCTCCAGCTCTCACACAGCTCTGTCCAGCAGCAAGACTTCAGGACATCTGTGACTCTTTAGTTTAGGGTTTTTTTGTTTTGTTCTTTTTTTGTATCGTTGTTTGTTTAGAATGATTAAGTTCTCACAGCAGCAAGTGATAGAATTACCCTAAAACATTGTGTTTGGTCTGCCTCAGTACAACAGCTTGTCTATTAATAATCCAAAACCTTCTGTTGTTTATGTGGAAATATTTCAGTCTTTGTTTCCTCTCTGTTCTTTAATTTGGAACTGTTGGTCTCACTGTAAAGACCTATAAACACGGAGAATCCAGTTTGAATCATAAAGGCATCAGTTGTTTGCATAAAATTGTTGACGTAGCACTGTTGTGCTGAAAAAGAGCTAACAACTCTAGCTGTGAAACACATGATCACTGGCAGCAGATGTAATTTTGAAAAAGTCGTTAAAATAAAATAAGTCATTTAAAGTCAGTAGCATCTTGTAAAGAGCTTTTGCTGTTATAATTGTAGAATGATGATGCTGATGTGTTTTTACATGGGGGTAAGGGTCTAGTGAGAAATAGCAGGTGATCCATGGAGTTCAGCTCTTCCATCTCTGCAGGACATTTATAGGAAAACGTGTTAAATCAGAGGGTTATAAGAACTCGTCCCACCCAACATCAAACTTCAGCTTCTGCAGTCAGGCAAAAGGTTTAGAAACTTCATAGCCAAGACTGACAGACTCTGGAAGAGTTTTATCCTCAGCTCCTTATTTAAGTTAAACACCACCATACAAACAACTATGTACGTCTTAATGTTCTGCACCACCATCATCCTGTTTCTGCTGATCAGTTTCTGTGCAACCACTGCTGAAGGCGCTGTAACCATTTTAAACTTCTGCACTTTTTAAATTCTGATTCAGAACAACATTCTTCACTGGTCCCCCAATGCTTTAAGAAACAGAATACATTTAAATATTTTTGTCTATTCCACCTTAATCTATCATTAGTTTCATCCCTAATTCAAGTCATCGTTTTCTAATTCTCGTGTTGATGCTTTACGCAGCATCTCGCCGGGCGTTTTACTCATCTAATGGGTCAAATAAAGAATGGTGAAGACGCAGTCGGGCAGTAAATACTGTGTTCTGGTTTAGGTCAGCCACAGCTGGAGGGAGAAACCGCTCCTGTCAGGGTGCCTGGCTACAGAAAGCTATTTATTGCAGTAAAATAAAGTTTAAATCCCTGACTAGCTTTTACGTGTAGCCACATTTAACATACCAGCATCAATAAAACTGATTTAAGTTAAGGTGCTAAAACTTTAATGTAAGCTCATTTTCTTTTATGAGAAAAAGACTTTAAAGTCATTTTGCTTGCCCTTTTTTGGGAAAAAAAATTGCAAAGTTTAGGGGTTTCTCCTGATTGTTTTTTCTTTGTCTTCCTGCATCACACCATCAGATTAAAGCTGCTGCACACACAACTGAGCCCGGTCTTGTTGTGCAACAGTAATAATTATCTGTGAGAAACACGGTGGCCACTGAATGAAACTTAGCTGAGTGGATTAAATGAAGCATAAAGGCGAAGAATTAGCATCAATGATTTTTTTTTCTAATTGAGTAACTTGAGTTTCTCAGTGAATGGTTGCAGCTTTGTTCACTACTTTGCTCTGACCAAGGTTTTACTGCAGGAGTTTGGGAATGTCTCATCAAAATCATCTGTTTTCTTCATATTAAAGCTGCTTACAGATAATTTACCGTTCTGAATCCATATTTTATTATATTTGATTGTTTCTGTTGTAGCAGTTAGCATAAAGTTGTTAAACAGCTGTTGATGATCCTCACTGGAACGCTGGAAGACAAACATTTTCATCATTGATACAGAACAAACACACCGACATAAAAGACTACTCTTGTCCCAGGCTTACCCAGCAGTGTTATTTGTGCTCCATTTGTGCGCTCGTTGGGTTTTTAGATTCTGCAAACACAGCTCTCTTCTCTCACAATGAACCCAGCCTATTCTCATTTGCCACAAAGATATTCCCCCTCAGCGAGACAAACTCATAAAGATAAGTTACTCAATTATACGTTCTTAATTAACCCGAATAAAGGAGAGGATGTCTCTCAGGATGCCAGTCACGAAGCATTTAGCAGCCAGGATTAAGGAAATGAATGTTTTTGAATGGAATCTGTAAATGTGGCGTCTTTTATGAGCTCATCATCAATGGTGCTACATCATAAATACTCCAAGGTAATAGGACAGAGCAAACCAAACAAAATGACTCAAATTTAATCAGGTTTTGAGCTGCTTCTCAAATTCTGAAAGCAGGTTTTTTTCATCCTAGTTATTAAAAAAGAAACCAAAAACAAGTCCAGATCAGAGGACTGATAAAAGAAATACATATTTACTTTTAGATCGTTTTTTGCCATCAGGCTATGAATTCTTTTAGCAGGGATAACATCATAGATCAGCCACATAAAGACCTGTTTATATCTACATTCATGAATGTATAGAAAACTTTCACTTTTAGGCCAAATTCAGCTTTGTGCTCCAAGCAGTGAGAGCAAAAGTTCAGTTTATTTGGACTTGTTGGTATCTTTGTGCTCCTGAATGGTGTGATATCCTTCAAGGTTTTTATGCTTTTCTGTCTGATTCACAGCCAGAAAATATGCAGCTCAGTTTTCACACTTTGAAGAACTCACCTTTGTTTTCTTTTCATCTCATCCTCTCGGCTATGTTTCTGATTCACGTTCAAGGTAGCAGCACCGTTGCTAACCCCTCAGTAAAGAAAGTAACTATTGGCTGTCTTAAAAGTCATTAGAAGTTGCTAAATGATGCGATCACCTGATCTGCATAATTGACCGAGTCGGTTTAATTGTAATGGATGTTTTGCGGGGGACACAAAAAGTGAGAAAAAACACCTTAAATATGTTTAGAACTGTGACTAAACTTTCTCCTGTGTTTACTTATTTGTTTTAAATGACACAATTCCAACCCTCCTCCTTCATCAAGTCCAGTAAAAATGACTCAAAATACACAATCTGGTCCAGTTCCTTTAGGTTTATTATTTTCATTCCCTCATATTATGTCATTCTTTTGTTTGTTTAGTTTTCAAAGGTTCAGTTTGATCTTAACTGTGTGACCCACTTAGAAGCCTATAACGTACCAATAAAACACATAATCCAGGGCAGTAGCTACTTCACTCATATGGGCTCCATTTGCAGTCAGGACACAGAGGAGTTCACGTCTCCTGCTGTGACTGCAGATCCAGTGAGAGTACTGGGCCTCCTGTAAGTGCACTGGGATGGGGCCACATCAAAACACACAGCTTATTAGGAATTTCATGTGCGTTCACATTAGTTTCAAAAGTTTTACAATAACTAGAAAAAGTTTTTCCCAGGTTTGAAGAATCGTTGCTTTTTTTTCCCTCTCTGCAAATAAACATGTAGAAAAATGTCACTCTTTTTGGGGTTATTATTACCTTGTGCAATACAAACCATGTCCTCACATAGAGCTAAAAGCCTGTCTCAGCTGTGTTTTCTTTAGTCTTACTGGCCAGTTTTCTCCCATCACCCCTTCGTGTGACGCATCCACTCAACGTTTCTCCACAGTCGTTATTGTTCCTGACACATTGAGTTCATCTGAGGAAAATTACGTCATGACAAACAATTGCTGACTGTGTATAAACGGACTGCAGTGCTGCTAACAAACACAAAAGGACAATAAAGGCCTGTGAGAATTAATAGTCTCTTGTATTCATGCAAATTTAATTACTATTAGAGGATGCTTGCCTTTTACTATCACAGTCTCCGTGTGTAATCGTGTTCCTGTCTCCTTGTTTCATGGAAGTTTTATTGTTTTGGCTGTCAGGGGATCTTTAGTGTAAAGTTCATAAAATGAACTTATGACCTACATCTTGTTTTTTGTATATTTCTTTGAGAATGTGGTAAAATAAAATATGGAAAGCAGGAACAAACAAAATGTGGACATTTTTACAGAACAGCACATCTTCCTTTATTGTCCTGTTTTTTATTGCCAGTTTACTATTCAATAGATTAAAATACAAGTTTACACACTTCATCATCATCATCACTGATTGCAGATCGCTGTGACCAAGTTGATCACAGCTGTTTAGAGAGGAAGAGGAGGGACTAAAATACTTTACAAATAATGAGACTGAAGGTTTGGTTTTATAATAATTTGTGGCTCAAGAAAAGTGACAAATGTTGTCAGATTGCTTCATCATTTAATATTTTTATAATTTCTTGTAAAACTTTTCAAACTTCAGTCAGGGCACTGCAGGCATATAAGACAAATTTACCATGGAGATTTATGAACAAAATTATCGTTGATCTTTTACAACCCTAACAGCAAAAATGATCCACTGTGTGAAAGCTAAGTAACAGATACGCTCTTATGCAGAGTTACCAACTTAATGATTTCACTGCTTTTTAGCAAGTTTCGTATAAGTAACTAATAGAAACTTTCTGGATGAGAGCATTTAAATGTTCACCTCTATACCCAGACTGCAAATGAATCATGCATGAGTGAAGCTGCTGCTGGTTGATCCCGCCCTGACTTGCAGTCAGCTCAGATAAAGTGTTGGAATGGTGACATTAAAAAACAAAAATCTACTGAAGAAAATTCATTTGTATCTCTGAAAATATTTAAGACGATTTTACTCGCTTCTTGCCTCTCTGATGTTATGCTTGATGCACATTAGCAATCATGTAAATTAAAAGATGACATAATTAAGCAGCCCTTCATTTCCTGTGCTAAAGGGTAGTCTGGTTCCTTTATGTTGAAGTCAGTGTACAGTTGATCTTCTGATCCCTGAATGAGACCTCTATCTGTCACACTCAATCATATTTACACTTTAATTCCTTTTGATAAATTTACATGTTTTCATCTTTGTGTAACAGATATTTCATCCCAGACACTTTCACCATTTCTTCCATCCATTCAAAGCTAAAATCCTTTATGTCCTGCAGGTCAGCTTAGCCGTCTTCCCAAAGTCAAACTTTTTATTCTCTACTTTCTGCATTCCTATTAATTTCTGCCCATTCCCTTCAGTGACGCTTTGAGAGCTGAGCTGAGCAGGCTTTTGAGCGCGAGAGGCAGAGAGGAGGAAGCAGATAACAGTCCTGCCGTCAGCAAGAACCAATGTTTGAACCAGCTATTTGAGCCTGGATTCTTGTGTATGGGCATGCCCAGCAGGATTGTTAGTTTGTGATTGCAACATATTATCAGGAGAGGAGGGGGAGGGAGTCAAAGCAAGGATTACAAATACCCCCATTATCACAGCCGGTCCAGAAGACGCCAGAGAGTCAAACTGGCATCGAGACACAAGCGGCGGACACAATGCAGATGGAGACAAAGAGAAAAGAAAACAAGTTCAGTTGACCATTTTCAGGTGTTTCCTGCTACTCTCCGTCCTCAAAGATTGCATAGTGAATAAGCCGTTGTTATGGGAACCTTGTTGGCAGCAGCGATCAGTTATTTGTGTTGCATTCTGGTTCGTCCAAAGCAGCAACAGCATCAAACAAAGCCTTGAAAAATCTGGAGCGTCCAAATTGCCAATCAGCCTGATTAGACCTGACATTGTGTTTTCCCCCATCAGAGTGTTTGTCATTGTTTTATGTATTTCATCAGATTTTCACTAAGCCTTTGTCTCTGTGCAGATATGCTGTCTGTTTGCTCACATTTCTCATCAGTCCACCTTTAATCTCCCCCGACTCTGCCACCGCCTCCTAATTCAGTCTCATAAAACTATGTTTGATCTGCGCCCGGAGGAGCTAAAAGAATTAGAAAAGAGCGGGAAACTGATAAGGACGGAGACCGATAGGACTACAAACAACTGAGAGCACCTCAGGTCTGTGGATGAAATGGAGTGTGAGGCGGAGCACAAATTAATATTTCATTTCAGGGGTTTGCAGCTCGCTCTCAGGGAGTTCTTTTAAACATTGTTTACCGCTCCGATGTTAATGGCTTGTTGGGCGCGTCATAAAAAGTGACTCGATGTCCTCGACCCTCAGCTCAGCCCTTATCGGGCTCTTTCAGGATGAGAGCTTACAGTCTGAGCACATAAATAGGATTATCTTCTGAAACCTACGCAGACGTGCTACGGTGATGTCAGGCAAACAGTTAATTAACCAGTCAAACACACAGAAGTGACAATAAATGACACCTTGAGCCTTTGGAGATGCAGAGGAAAGAAATACAGATTGTCATGCCAAGGCTGTTTTTAATTAATCACTAAAGCTCTTAAATATCTGCACAGTCAGTGAGGAAGAGGAGCTAACGGCTAAGCGAGGCGGTCAAGCAAGGGTAAATGTTAGCAGACAGCACCACAGCGAGCACGGTGAACTGTCAGTGTCCCACACCTTAAATCTTCAAAGACAGGTCCAAAACAAACTCACAACTAAATAAAGTGTTGAATCAATAGACTGCAGTGTGTGAACAGTGCTGAACAAGCTGCTTTCTGGGGGGATTTACACACAACGCTAAATTACACAGAGGAAGCTCCATGTGTTTCTGATTCTACCTTTTTTCCTCTCTCTGCTCTGTAACCAATGCAGATCTGATGATCATTGTACATTAGGAGAAATAAACTTCACACAACACGAGGAGACAGGCGACGACGCTCCTGATTGTAGCAGGAACCCCGAGGCTAAATGCCAGCTTGAGAAAGTGACAGTGGCATCAGCGAGTCCCGGGGGAGATGAAGGCAGAGGGAGATCCAAAGATATATAGACACAAGGCCCACAGAGAGCACTTGAGAGAGATTGCCTGTAGAGAGGATAACTCAGAGATAAGAGAGTCATTCAGTAATGAGGAGAAGAAGAGTCTGGCAGAAGGAAGAGAAAGGAAAGAGGGGACGGTAATGAAAAGAGAGGCCACATCGGCAAAAGTTGGGTGAACTTTTGCTTCGCACACTTTATTTTTTTGCCCTTTATGTGCAGCCCAGCCTCGTTCAAAAAGCCGTTCTTACATGAGATGGATGAGTTCAGGGAGTTAATCGTCTTTGGGTCTTAATGTCACAGTCTTATAGACTTCTGGCTCCCTGAGGCTCGGCTGCCAGGGGTTTGCTTTCACACGTTATATGGAAGTGCAGTGACTCAGTGAAAGACAGAACAATGAAAAGATTCATCTTTTTGAATTAGAAAATTACGTTTGTATCAGTTTGCTGCATAACGATGGTTTATTGTGGATATCTGTCTGGGTAATTAAAGAAATTCATTGAAAATAGAATATTTATTTTATTGCAAATTTACAGAAAATGTTAATAGTTTAATAGTTAAACAGTTATATTATTATTTCATACTGATATGGTGCTGAGACTCCACTCACATGTTTGTGCTACTCAAAGCCGCTTTCCAACAGGGGTGCATCTAGAAGGTTTTCAGAAGGGGAAGCCAGATGGGGGCCATAGATAAACCTGGGGGGCACACCAAGATCAAACGTCATGACAGGATTTTGCTAGTTGTATCATGTCATATTCTGTGAAGGGTGTGAAATTGTGGAACGACCTTAATAGGGAAATGAAACAAGCAAAATCACTAAATATATTTAAAATATGCGTCAAATCGAGTGTAATATGTAATTATCAGGATGTAAAATAAATTTGTGTTTTATGATTTGTTTATGATCAAATGTGAAAATTAGAGCAGGATGTTGCATCTGTCTGTCTGAAAGCTCAAAGAAAGAATGTATTTTATTATTTTGTGTAAAAAGGGGCAGTTATAAGATTATTTCTTCTATCTGCTCCTTTTCATTCTAATTTAATGTAATGTACATTTTGATTTATTTTCTTTTTTTAATGAAATAAACCTTTTAAATAAATAAAATAAAAATATACTGACTTTTAGATAATTTAATAAGTGAGTTTCTCTTTAATATTCATAAAATTACATGTATAGCTAGTTTGTAGTGTTATTTCATCAGTTGACAATGGTGGCCATCTTGAATGGGTTAATGTCAACGTTTTTAAGCAAATATGTCTTGCTACTGGTTAGTGCAAGGGTATGTGATGGTGAGACTGCCATCTACTAACAAAACAAATATTCCCTCAATATCTGCTAAATTGACTGAGGTAAAGCTATTTTTGTGTTTGCTAGTAATGATTGGATTCATGCGAAGTTTAACCAGTCATAGATGCTCATTTGATCGCTCCTTTGTGAGAGTTTTATGAAAATCTGTTAAATGGTTCATGATCTAATTTGCTGACGAACACACACACTCACATTCAGGCAGAACAGTTTTGCCCTTCGGTGGAGGGTGATAAAGATATGCATAAAAAACCTCTGAATCTGGTTTATTGCCATGTTTATTCAAATAGAGAATTGGTCTTGGAGACTTGTGCCAGTGTGAGTCAGACTTAAGTTTAAATCTTAATTAGAATTAGATGTATCCTTTTTATTTCTTCTCCTTAAACAAAATATAAAAACTACTAACTTGGTAAAACTCTCTAAACAAATGTCTTGACATTTTGTTTTTAAATGTACAGATATAATTCTTTGACTTTATAGTTGTATCATCTGACCTGAGACCGTATGTTTTGGACACTCGAGTAAAGAGAGGAGCGGAGCTGTCAACTGATCACCACCTGGTGGTGAGTTGGATCAGATGGCAGGGGAAGATGCTACGCAGACCTGGTAGACCCAAACGTATAGTGAGGGTCTGCTGGGAACGCCTGGCAGAAGAGCCTGTCAAGATGGTCTTCAACTCCCACCTCCGGCAGAGCTTCGACCACGTCCCGAGAGCAGTGGGGGGCATTGAGTCCGAATGGGCCTTGTTCCGCTCTGCGATTGTTGAGGCGGCTGTTGCTAGCTGTGGTCGCAAGGTAGCCGGTGCCAGTCGTGGCGGTAACCCCCGTACCCGCTGGTGGACACCAGAGGTTAGGGGAGCCGTCAGGCTGAAGAAGGAGGCCTACAGGGCGTGGCTGGTCTGTGGGTCTCCAGAGGCAGCAGACAGGTACCGGCGGGCCAAGCGAAGTGCAGCAGTGGCAGTTGCCGAGGCAAAATCTCGGGCGTGGGAGGAGTTTGGCGAGACCATGGAGAAAGACTATCGGTCGGCTCCAAAGAGGTTCTGGCAAACCGTCCGGCGCCTCAGGGGAGGAAGGCGGCAACTCGCTCACACTGTTTACAGTGCGGACGGGGAGCTGCTGATGTCAACTGGGGCTATAGTCGGGCGGTGGAAGGAATACTTTGAGGAGCTCCTCAATTCCACCGACGCGCATTCCGAGGAGGAACCAGAGCTGGGAGACCTGGGGATGGACTGTCCAATCTCTGGGGCAGAAGTCGCTGAGGTAGTCAAACAACTACGCAGCGGCGGAACCCCAGGGGTGGATGAGATCCGACCTGGGTATCTCAAGGCGATGGATGTTGTAGGACTGTCGTGGCTGACACGTCTCTGCAACATTGCGTGGTCATCGGGGGCAGTTCCTGTGGAGTGGCAAACCGGGGTGGTGGTTCCCATTTTTAAGAAGGGGGACCAGAGGGTGTGTTCCAACTATAGGGGGATCACACTCCTCAGCCTCCCTGGGAAGGTCTACTCCAGGGTACTGGAGAGGAGGGTCCGGTCGATAGTTGAATCTCGGATTGAAGAGGAGCAATGTGGTTTTCGTCCTGGTCGTGGAACTGTGGACCAGCTCTTTACCCTCGCTAGGGTGATGGAGGGGTCATGGGAGTTTGCCCAACCAATCCACATGTGTTTTGTGGATTTGGAGAAGGCTTATGACCGTGTCCCCAGGGGCACCCTGTGGGGGGCGCTCCAGGAGTACGGGGTGGATGGTCTTTTGTTAAGGGCCATTCAGTCCCTGTACCAGAGGAGTGTGAGTCTGGTCCGCATAGCCGGCAGTAAGTCGGACCTCTTCCCAGTGAGGGTTGGACTCCGCCAGGGCTGCCCTTTGTCACCGGTCCTGTTCAAAACCTTTATGGACAGGATTTCTAGGAGCAGCCGTGGTGTGGAGGGGGTGGAGTTTGGTGACAGGAGAATCGCGTCTCTGCTTTTTGCGGATGATGTGGTCCTCCTAGCTTCATCGAGCTCTGACCTTCAGCTCTTGCTGGGGAGGTTCGCAGCCGAGTGTGAAGCAGCTGGGATGAGGATCAGCACCTCCAAATCTGAGGCCATGGTTCTCGACCGGAAAAAGGTGGATTGCCAACTCCGGGTCGGGAGAGAGGTCCTGCCTCAAGTGGAGGAGTTCAAGTATCTCGGGGTCTTGTTCACGAGTGAGGGAAGGAGGGAGCGGGAGATCGACAGGCGGATTGGGGCAGCGTCTGCAGTGATGCGGACGCTGAACTGGTCTGTTGTGGTAAAGAGAGAGCTGAGCCAGAAAGCAAGGCTCTCGATTTACCGGTCGGTCTACGTCCCAATCCTCACCTATGGTCATGAGCTTTGGGTAATGACCGAAAGAACGAGATCGCGGATACAAGCGGCCGAAATGAGTTTTCTCCTCAGGGTGGCCGGGCTCAGCCTTAGGGATTGGGTAAGAAGCTCGGACATCCGGGAGAGACTTGGAGTAGAGTCGCTGCTCCTCCATATCGAAAGGAGCCAGTTGAGGTGGTTCGGGCATCTGGTCAGGATGCCTCCTGGACGCCTCCCTCGGGAGGTGTTCTGGGCATGTCCTGCCGGCAGGAGGCCCCCGGGTCGACCCAGGACAAGCTGGAGGAAATACATCTTCAGTTTGGCCTGGGAACGCCTGGGCGTCCCAGCTGAGGGGCTGGTGGACTTGGCCGGGGAGAAGGTGGCCAGGGCTGCCCGACTTGGAATGCTGCCCCCGCGACCCGGACCCGGATAAGCAGAAGAAGGCGAGGCGAGGATATAATTCTTTTAAATATGATTATATTTGACATTTACTTGCCAGTAAAGAGGACAGAGAGAAGACAAATGCATCTAATAAAATGCTCAGGCCAAGGCTCAAACCTCTGATGGCTGCGTTTAGGTCTCAGAGCCTCTGGACAAGGAGCACCAGCTCAAACTGTTGAGCTACGCGGCACCACTTAAAATTTAAAATATGCATGATTAATCCACACTAATTATGTGTGTGTTGTTTTCATTCAGAGCGACTGGCTGAACCTAGCAGATATGGAGACCCAGGAATTAAATCTCACTCAGTTCCTGTGAAGAAAACGGGACAAAACGGTGAGTTTGATCAATGTTTTCTATCTCAGCTGGGAGTTATTTAAACCTGAATCTGCACACAAATGCTTGGTGGACGATTAATATGATGTTATAATGTACCACTTAAACTTTCTAGTATAATTTATGTGTTTTCTTCTAGTCAGATATGTTTTCACGACAGATTAGAATCACGTTTGTTCATCTGTTCAGGCTGCAGGTGTTGGTTATTATCTGTGTCTTGGTGTTTTAGAATTAAGTGACGCTCCTCTTTGTTAAAATTTAATTAGTTTATTAATATTTCATCAAGCAGCCAGGTGGAAGTGAACTCACAGAGGCTGAATTCCTAAATAAATGTTAATAACTCTGAGCCTGCACCAGACTGCAGCTCTTTAGTGGTCACGTTGGAGCCGTCCGTAGTAACTAAGCCACTGAGAACATCTCATTTCTCACACTGATAACACAATTTCATGAATGTTTAAAGACCAAATGCATGGTGGGATTATGCATCAGGAGGCAAAGAAGCATCTGGGTTATCTATAGTTATACAGTGGAGGGTTATCTGCACATGTGCATCTCACATCGACTCTCATCAGGTAGTGACTGGAGCAATTTAACAATTAGATTTGCACTTTAGTTTCAACTTATGTGCAGAGAAAAGAAAATACAAAGACAAGCTCTCGTTTAATTGTCTGGAACAGACTGTAGATCATCAATAATTCATTTAGAGGGAACAAAATGGATTTTTTGATAACAAAGTTATTCCTAAGTTGGCTTCAGTTCAGATATTTGTGTGTGTTTGTAAAGATTCTGCTCTGTAATTTGAGTAAAGTAACATTCACCTCTCAGGATGCAGTGCTTGTCCTGAAGCTGCATGGTGTGCGCAGAATGTTAAAGCTAATCTTGCTAATGTGCAGAGGAAATTCTCCCTACTGTTTATGTTTGTTTGACATTAAACAAAACATAAAATGCATTTACTTTTATAATCAAAGAGATAAAAATGTAATTGATTTATGCAGGATGAAAAATCCTTCCGTTATTGTTTTCTTCAATTCTCGCTTTAGTATAACACAAACGTTTTTGCGTAAATGACTTTCTATTGCAAATTGCACTTTACTTTAATTAGCTCAGAATCTAAAGGAATATGATGTGATTCATCATTTTATTTATGTGCACATGATTATTTTAGATAAATATTTATCAGTGTGGGATGGAGCTGAAGTGGCAGCCTGTGAGAGTGCTCGTTACAATTCTTCAAAGATTAGTTTCACCGCAAAAACAATGCAAAGTTACAGAGTAAGTTACAGAGACGGTAAATTAAAATTCCAGTGGGAACCTACAGTATATGATGGTTAAAAATGCAAACTGACATGTGATTTAACACCTTTGATTTAATCACAAAACTAGAAACACATTAAGATCAACAACATAACAGCATCAAGTACCTAAAAATGTCTCCCAAAAGTCCCAATGTGTTGTAAATAAAAATGTGCTGTCTTTTATTCCTGACAGTTAAAATGTTGTGTTACTTTTGTTAGATTGAGGGTTGTTGTGGATTTTTCCAGCTTTATCCTCTTGATAAAACTGTGTCAGTCAGACTTTAGTGTTTTCTGTGAATTCTATACTGGGCAGAATGCTTTGCTTTCATGGACCTTCTGGCAAGAAAAGGAAAATAAAAAAACTAATTAAACAGAGTAAAATGTTTCCGAAACCTTCTGTAAAAATTATAGCAGATTTTCACATTAATCTGTTTAGGCAGCGTCCTTAAGGTAATAATAATATTAACAGGAAGGAACAAAATTAAGTAAAGAAATGGACTGAGGTGTATCTCACACACACACACACACGCTTCAGTTCAAGATTAATGAATACTGCACATTAAAAAAAAGAGCTGTAATTATCTCTGACACCGGAGGGTGAGGTTAAAGGTCAGATCACTGAGCTAAAGATTCATGCTGCTAGTGAAGCTGTTGGTCATTTATGGTGACCTGCCTGAAACCAGCCAAAGGTTAAAGTGACACAAACTCTTCGACTGGCAGCAACACATGAGCAGTCAGGTGTTTGGGTAACTTTATAAAAATTCAGACTACTTGACATCATACTAATGCATAAAGTAGAAACAGTGAAACAACTTTAATGAGTAAGAAGAAAACGTTCACATCTGTTAGGGCTGGGTTACAAAACAAGTACGTTTTGCACACTCTATCGCTCTTCTTTAAACATAAATTGGTCATTATAAATCTATTTTTCTTTAACAAGGTTTCAGTCATTAATAAGATACAGCAAATAGTTTTGAAATAAATAATAGATATTAATAGAGATTAAGTCCCCAAAAATGCCCAATAAAGTCCTGCAGCAGCACTTATTGTTGATTCAGCTGCAGGATGGAGGCACCGTCAGAACAGAGCATGCTCAGTAACGGCAGCAGGCAGGTGTGAGTGTATCTGCACACAGAGACGGTGTGGTGTAAAGAAAAATATCAGAGACGTGCTGATATACTGCTAAAGGGCCAGGGATTGGACTGCTGAGGATTGGAGGAAGTCATTTTATCTCATCTATTTGGGAACATTTGAAAAAGTTTGTCCAGAGATTGAAATACTATCAGTCCTGTGTCATGACAACAGTAAAGCATCCTCATTTGCACCATTCAGCCATGGGAGTGAACTCACTCACAGTTTAGTCTCAGAACATGAATAAAGAATGGTACCTAAACATCCTCCAAGGTGAACTCCTCCCAACCACTCAAGAACAATCCCATTGACAACTTGTAGCTAGTCCTCAAGAGGCAGGTGGAATAGCAAACCCCACAAATCCTGAAAAACTCCTGGTATTGAGAAGAATGGGCTGCCATCAGTCAGGATTTAGACTAAAAGTTGACTGACAGCAAGCCAGGGAGAGCTGCAGAGGTCTTTAAAAAGAAGGAACAATGCTGCAAGTTTTTGCTTTCTGCATATATGTAATGTATGTGATAATGAAAGGATCTGAGACTTAAGAAATGCTTCTGATTATGCTTCAATATCAAAACATCTAACAAAAAGATTTTAAAATACTGGAGCAGCAAATTTGTTAAAACCTAAAAGTTTTGGCGTTCTCAAATGTTTTGACCACAGCTGCAGAATCAACTGCATAATCATGTGCTCCTCCTTAATCCAAAGTTAAGTAAAAGAACATAATACTACTTTTAAAATAGTTTGGTCCTCACAAAGTCTCCTAATTAGCTCAGTTATGCTTCGGATGTATTTTATTTAACCTAATTCAAGCTAAAACTTGTGTGTACATTGATTATCAAGCACATTTGTTCAGTGTGCTGGTCTGGAGCATACAAGTGTGTGTTGACACAATGCAAAAGACCAACTGTTGCTAATATTTCAGATATTGTATTCAGACGTTTCAGCTGCAGTAAAGAACATCCCCGGCTGGTTTTGTGGGATTCTAGTTGTCCGTGCTGTTTCTAAACAAGCTGGTCGTGTTTCATGTTTGTTGGAGTCTCTCTCTGTTCTTCGTAACGATGACTGAAACTTTAAACGCACTTGAGGCAGCACAGGTTACCTTTGTTTAAAACCGTATCAATTACCAGCTGCGACCTGAAACGAATGTCCTCCGCCAGGCGTGTTGTACTTAAATGCATCTTTGCTCCTTTTGCTTTGAAGCCACCTTCAAAGACTGCTTGATTATTTGCTGACATGGTGTCCTATTAAAACAGCTGTGCTGCTAGCAAAGCTTCACAAAGCTTTCTCTTTCAGGAATTCTCACAACAAAGTGTGAGTCCGGATGTGCCGCCGCTGCGCGTGCATAACCGCTGTGTGTCAGTGATGAATATTCAGCGTGTAAGTGATAGTCAATAGTGTTTCCCTGCAGATATTTTCTCTTTTTTTTCCCATAAGCCACTGTGGTTTTCTTCTCTGACATTCAGAATGAAACAGGCTGTTTATCTCCCCCCATTCCTCAGTTACATCCACAATAATATGATTTGCTGATGGTCTCAATAATTAATTTTCTGCATGGTGAATCTGTTCCATCGCTGCATCCTCCCAGAGGCGCTGTCTGTGCTTTCATCCCTCCATCATTCCTCTCTGACATCCTCAGAGCCATTCTCAGGCCAAACAGTCAGACCCTGAGGAAAATTCTCAAAGCAGCGAGTGAAGAGGATTTTAATCTCCTCCTGATCTGTTTGTCTTTTTTTTCTTTCCTTCTATCTCCGGTTTCCCTCTGTAGCGCCCCCCAGGTAAAAGAAGAACCACCTTTTTAATTAGCTTATCAAAGCCTGAAAGCAAAGCTCATTTTTCTAATAACGGTTCAGAATTTGTCCTTCGGGAAACGGTTGTTGAACCTATTGTTTATTTAATTTCCAGACTTGTTTATTTGCTATCAGGAAAAGAAGCATGGGGAGAGCAAACAATGGGTTGTGATAGAACAGTGTGTGTGAAAACGCTTACACCCCTTCACACACACACATTTCCAAACTGCCCCGTTGACCTGTGTCCTGCTCAGCAGCAATTAATTTGAGGTCAGTATCTATTTTCTGACAGTGCTTGTTGGTTATTTGGCCTCGCGGACTATCTTTATTATCCAATCACGGTGCGTCATCCTGGCATGTGTCCAGCATTAGAGGACACACAGGGACTGTTTTATCCTCCATCCTGTACCTCCTTATGTTCCAGCCACTTTTTCTTGTCTCTTAGAGAACACAGGCGGTGTAAAAGGGTCAGACAGAAAAAGACTAATTTACTGTCTGCTGTAATTGCTTAAAGAACTTACAGCCATGGGTTTAATGTGTTTTCTGCCAGGAACACATTTTGAAGGTTTGACAAAATTAAATTTGTGGAAAAATGGCCTCTTTTTTTCTACTCCACTTCTTTTTACCCAGACTGTTTTGAAAGGAGACTGTTTAACTCACATATTCTGAAAGCAACATTGTGCTTTTTATTCCCAGTTCTTTAAACTCTTGGTCGTAAAAACTTTAGGGGTGGGACTTTAACGCGTTAATTTTGATGAATTAATGACAAAAACAATAGCGTGTTAAAAAAATGTATATATGCAAAGCTTACATATGAAGCAAAGGGGAACACTTGTCAGTGCTCCTAGTACGCCAATGACGGCGCACAGATCAGAGCTTGGTGCAGCAGAGGCTGCATCCTTCAGATGACCAGTCTACCTGCCCGCTCAGGTAGGTTCAGTCCTGCTGTAAGCTGCTGTGAAATTGGACGGTCTAGCAGTCAGATTATCTCACCCCATCCTCGCCGTCCAGTTTGGTTGTATGGGCCGGTTTTAGTCCTGCACCCGCAATAGAAACGAGGCAGACGTGTCCCGAGACAGTGTGTCAGTCTGAACACAGCCCTGCTAATACAAAGGAACTACAGAAGAAGAAAACCAGACTGGAGGAAAAAAGAGCTACTTACACAGGGTGTTTCCACACGGAGGAAATCTTTTATTACTGTAACGTTTTGCCGGAGGCACAGAACCAGACGTGTTATCTCAAAACAGGACTTTTGTTTTTGAACACACACTCTAAACTCTGAACAAGGACTACTGGTTTTTCTCTCCTTATAGCTACTCAGAACACACTAAACCTGCACCTAAGCCCCGCCCCCAGCTCGGGCTTAAAAGCACCACACAGGGTACACACATCCCCTATGGCCCATTACATTGTTATTATTATTTAAAAACAATACCCTTCTGAAAATGTACTTAAAATGAATAAATAAAATAATAAAGTACTAGGTCTGTCCCATTTTAACCAGGAACTTTTTTAGTTTTTCTACTGTTTTGAACTAAAATGCAATTTAAATGCATTTTTTTATAAATTAAAGGAGCTTGAGTTAACAAGTCTATTATTGATTGAGTCTATTATAGAATAGATGTAGATAAATATTATCTATTTTAGTGTAAAATGCAATTAATTGCAATTAATTCATTAATTACAGACCCTCTAATTATTTTGATAAATTTTTTAAAATCGAGTCCCACCACTAATACATTTAAATGATAAATGAATGTGCATCTTGTTTGCAGTCACACTGAACGATGTCTTGTAGGGACGTGAAGATAAAACGATTCATGATTGGATCGATAGAGCAGCAGTGTACAGATGGTGAAATCAAACTTATTTAACTATTACATGATAAAAATAAATTTAAAAAATTCTGTCTTGTTCAAATGCTCCAGATTGTATCTTTAACAAGGTGGGGTTGCAGATGTAAAAGGTAGAGAAATCAGACACCTCTTTCCCTAGCGACTCTCTTCAGCTTCTCCTGCAGGGGATCCTAATGTTTCAGACCAGAGAGAATAAATCTCCATCAGCAGGTTCTGGGTCTGTCCTGGGATCTCCTCCTAGTGGGATGCACCCAGTTAAACCTGCAGAGGAAAGCAAACAGGAGGTGTCTTATTGTCAGATGCCTGGACCACCTCAACCGAATCCTTTCAGTTTATTTATTTACTTGTTTGTTTGTTAATTATAGTAAAAATTAATTCTAAACAGTTGACTTCGTTTGATTTCTTTGCTTTGTCAAGCTGAGTTAGATTGAAGCTTTATGTGTTAAAGAAAACTTATAATGGATCAAAGTTTATTATGATATGATTATTAATGGCTGAATGGTGTCATGTCTGTTTTGCTGCTCATGTATCGTTAGTGAGTCAGATTGTTGGTGGTGTATCAGGATGTGCTTCATATCGACCACAGACGCATGAGCCCAGTGTCTTGTGTTCTCCTCATACTTGTTGTCTGGTCTTAAATCTCTGCAGTAGTGAGTGGATCAATGGATAATAAAGACACACATTCACAAAAATCACAGTGTGCACGAAAGACTTGTGGTTCTCAGACAAAATCTTTACATAACACCACTGAATTATCTGAAGGTGGGCTTCAGAAGGACGGCTTTGATCTTCCTGTTCAGTTCGTTTCCATACTAACATCCAGCACAGCATTTGGTGTCGGCAGCGAGACGTATTTTCGTTTTATGTTTTTGCTGTGTTCTGTGAGCATGAGCTACCAACCAAGGCGCATATTGATCCCTCCACACTGCATATAAAAGCTGATGTGAGCAGATGGTAGCTGGGTTGTTTCTGGATTTACAGCAACGGCACAGCGCTCAAAGGAAATGTTAATACAGCCGTGAAAAGTTCAACAGACTTGTGTGTCAAAGAAGACGGATTCATAAAGTCTTTTTGAGATAGTATTCTGACTTTAATAGTTCTCTAAATGCAAAAGACAGATAAAAACACCACTCGTCTCGTTACAATGCAGAGTTTTTGCTTGCTGTAGAGGAGGTTTAAGGTCATTTGTTATTATCCACTGGAGTCTTGTTCCCTTGCTAACCTCAGCTGTTGCTCTGCCAACTCTTCCATCTGTCTCACTGCTATAGACAGGTAGTTCGCTCCCACAGGCTCACCATTTATCCTTACATAGGCTCAAGGACACTGACTAGACACTTCACTAGTGGAGTATGAATGAAACTGGTTTTCTAATTGGAACAATATGAGGAACTCACAAAGTTTGAATGATGTTTGAGTTGATTAAGAACAGTTTTCCTTCATATCCCCACCAAATAACGCAACATAAATCATTTTAATCACCTGAAGGTGGTGCTAGTACATGGAGACTACTCAGAGGGAGGCTTTTCCGCTCCGTCTGTACAGTCCCAGAGCACAGGTCTGTGAACAGAACATGGCTCGATGCTCCGTTCATACTCCCACCTGTTCACTCAGATTGACTTTTTGGACTTTTCTTCTGGTTCTGGTCTCCAGTAGTGCCATAAAACAGAAATGTAATAGAGCTGCACTGATCATAAAGTTCTGGTAAAGTTCTGAACTTATTAAAAGTTTTTCTTGTAGTGATACTATCAGTTTAACCTGTATTACAACAGCAGACACCACTAGTTTTTCATAGAGTATATAAAATGTGTTGACATGTTCTATTCAGATCTAGTCCCGAGTTCCTTCTAGAACTCCTCTGCCTTTAATACACCACCAGAACCCTTAGATCCTCTGAAGATCTGTCTTTAACTCTCCCTACATTCAGACCGGTCGGTAGGAGAGATGAAATATTCACTTTGACTGCTGTAGAACTATTTATAGTAAATCCAATGTACCTCATTGGCTCAAAGTTTGTAGCATTTAAAATATTTAATTGATTTCTTTTTGTCAGATATGTCTATCACTGTGTTTCTTTATTTGCCATTTTTGTTCTTTTTTTATTTATCATGAGACTTTTAGGGGATATTGATTGAAAATCAAATAAAAACACATAACATTGTTGTGTTTTCTGTTGCTCATATAGAAACGTTGTGATGTGCACCAAATAATCCTCTCATTAGACAAAATAAGTCTTTAATCTCAGCCTACTACTTTTCTTGAAATCATAAAACAGATTTGATAATCATCCAACAACTCAAGGAATATTATAAATTATGAATTATATCACTCGTGTCAAATTCCTCATCTTGTTTGTTAGTGCAAAGAATTTGAATGACCCTTCACATTAACATACCAAATAATGGGCAGCTAGAGTGAAAGTTGTCATCGACAGAGACACTGAATGAGTTTGAGCGTCTGGAATTGAAGGGGTCAAAGGTCAAGCATGGCACAATAAAGCTCATTTCTTATTTATTTATTATTAAAAGCAGCAGAATTAGGTGTTTTTTTGCCCTTAAATCAATAATGAACCTGAGTTTTACTTGTCCTTTTAAAATAGAAGATGAGTTCGATCACTTGTGCGTATTGACTGATGCAGACTCACATAACTGAGGGTAAAGACGTACTCCAGATCAGCAGGATGAGAGCAGACGAGAGACTCATTTTAAGGAAAGTGAAAGAGGTGACAAGCATGTGCTGCAGTGCTCCTGCATTACAATTGATCGGCCGCTTTAACCAGCAGTGCTGCTCACTCAGGCTTTAAACAGATGGGTAAAACCCTCCTTTACCCAGCTCCTTCTCATTGGCTTCCCTTCCTTTCCTCCTCGAGGCCATCCTCATCTGCTCTTGTTCGTGTTTCATTCACTGTCTGTTTTCCTCCTTTTTCTTTAGTTCCCTTGTCTTCTTGATATATCACTTATTGCTAATATTCACTCTTTGTGTTGTTTTTTTCTTCAGTTTTTTAAAACATTTTCTTTACAAATGCACACAAACGTTTTAAAATCGTTTTATGTCTCAAGTAAAGGTTTCTTCAAGCTTTGTGAAGGACTTTCTATTTTTGTCTCTATTGGCTGTTTTACTCTGCAAAAATATCCCTAAAATTAAAAAAAAAAAGTGCAACAGCTGAAGGACAAATGAAGACATCAAAAGCTTTAAATAACTATAGTAGATAAACAGGATGAAACTGAAGTTTTTATGAAACAAAAAAAGAAAAGCATCAAAGGCCTGACTCAGGACGGGGGAAATGCATCATCCTTCTGTTGATTTTCCTCTGTTTGACAAGTTTTTGGCTAATAGCTGCTTGGGAATCGTTCTGTTGTAGAAAAAACACATTTTTGCCTGTCAAACTGTGTTATCTTTCACACTTTCAACAAAAGAAAAGAGAACAAATTGTCTTTACAGCAGGCTGCTGTCAAAAGTAAGTGTCTCCGGATAATAATGAGACTCATGGTAATGATTCGGCTGTGTGTATTTGAGTGCAGCAGCTTGTAGCTTATTTCTGATTTGTATGAGACTAGAGGTCAGCCAGAAATGTCCTCCAATCCTCCTTTAACCAGATACGATCCTCCTTTTTCCTCTCTCCTCCAATCTGTCTGCTCTCTTCAGCTCTCATTTCCTCTCTGCTGTAATGCCATTTCTCAGCTAAGTGAAATGAGATGGGTTTTCCTCCGGTGTTAGATAGATGGAGGTGAGGACAGGTCCGAATCAGCAGGCGATCCAAGCACATCAGACTTATCTTCTCAGTGCTTCCAGGGAATACGAGAGGCCAAACAAGCTTGTCAGTGAGCTTTTCGCGTGTCACAGACTGTAAAACAAATCATTGCTCTTTATGATAAATGTTTTCATCAAATTATGAGGCTGAGAAACCTTCGTCCTTTTATCTGAATGTCAAAAAAGTAGAGATTTCACCATCAAACCAAGAAAATGCTCCAAAAAACATTAAATCAAATGTGAGTCTGTCTAACTCAGCGTTAATGGAATAGTATGTAAACAGCGGTGTGGTCAGGTTAGAAACTATGTTCACATCAGACACCAGCTGTGGCTCAAACACATCCCATTAGGCCCCTAATGGAGACAAAGCCACATGCTAATGACATATCAGGTCTTTGATCTGTATGTGTTCAGCCTCACTTCATTTGAAATCATTTTAGTTCAATCAACATGTGGCCTGAAACTCTTTGATCTAAGGTTTTAATTCCATTGTGTTCCCGTTGCTTGAATCATAACTGAGAGAGTCACCATAACCACAGCTCCACATCCGCTACCTGATCTGTTCTCAGAACTCCTCTCTCATTGATTTTTTACCTCCTTTACTCATTTTTCTTCTTTATTCATTTAAATGGAAGTTGCTTTGTGCTGTTAGCCTGGTGTGAAATGATGCAATGCCCAGAGTCAATGAGTTGCTTTGATTTCTTTCTGTCATCTTGAAAAGCAGCCAGTTGTACTCGACTGCTCTGGCTTTAATGTCACTCTAGAGATTGATTTGCAAGAAGATGAGTTTAACGCCCTGAAAGAACAGTCCTCATTAAGCAGCTCACAATTCAGAAAGCTGAGCATTTACTTCATACCTTTTACCATTCTTCTTCTCCTCTGTCTTTCTCTCCAACTCATTATTTTTCTGCCTGCTTCAGTTAGTAAGAAGGTTGGAGTCTGCCGGCTGTAAAAACCAAGAGAGCAGCTTGATGTTTCGCTGCATCGACTTCCAGCTTCAGCACTGAGATGTGCTGAGTCCACATCAGTTTAGACATGAAGTTTGTCCCTGCTGTCTCCATTTAGGCCCAGATGCCACCAAAGACCCGTGTCTGAGGGTTCGCTGTCCCCCTCACAAGGTGTGTGTTAGCCACGACTTCCAGACTGCCATCTGCACCAATCACAAGCAACCATCCCACAGGTAAGTCAGGTGATGTTCATACTGACACACTTTTGATTAGCAGAAATTGCAAACTTTTGTGTGAAACCCTTTCAAGGCTTCAAAACATTTCCAAGCTTCCTGTGATTGCAGTTTGCATATTGTTGCAACGATGTGAGATACATATATTAATAAAGATTTAAAAAAGATAAATTAATTATCAGTCTCTAACTATTTAACACATGAAAAAACTTTTATGAGCTGAATATATATTCCCACGGGTTTTGGTGTCACTTTTGAAGCAAAGGCTCATGGGACTGTTGAACTATTTATTTCAGCTTGAGCATAAATAAGATAAATGACTAGAGATTTGTGTTAAGATGGGTTTTTTTTTTTTTTTTGCTCTCCTTTACATGTACTACTTATAAAAACCATTTCTGGTTACTAGGTACAAAAATTAGTGTTTTATCAATATTAAAGTTTTATTGTAAGTTGTTATTTGCTTCACCCACCACCAGGAGGGGCTGCAGGTCCAGCAGCGCCCCCTTTCTATGCTAATATAAATCGTTTAATGTTACATCCTCGTTTCTGAGTCCACTTTTTTTTTTTTGTAAACAGTTTTGTGCATGTGATTATTTTTAAATCATTGCTTCATTAGTTTTGATAGAACGTTATTTTCTGTGAAGGACAGGTATTGATGACAGGCGTCACGGCGCTGTAACAGAATAAAATCTGCCATTATTTTCATGAAATGAGCAGACAGTCCCTAAAACAGATGTAAGCTTGTAGCTTCAAAACCTGTTCAGCCTTAATGTTGCCACTCACCCATTCCATGTATACTAAAGTACCTCAATACATCAGAGACTCTGGTTTTTAAAGTGTTCTGAAAACACTTCAGCCTGTTCAATTCCAAAAACGGAAATGAAAATGTTGTTTTTCATCAGAACACAGGAGAGTTTTCCACTTAATGTCAGACCATCTGCGTTCTGCCCAGTGTCAGTGGAGTGTACGGTTATCCTCCAACCAGGAGGTTGGTGGTTTGATCCCCAGTCTCATTATGGAGGTCAAATTTACACTCATGTGCAGTGATAGCTCTCTGACTTGTTAGCTGCTGAACTTCAACCCATACAACCATTCTAGTTTGTTTTCTTTTATGTTTTTTAAAGTGGTGGTGTTGTGACCATGCAGTCATCATAGCTACATTCATCAAACGTTTTAGAGAAGGTGCTTCTGTGATTCAATAGGGACTGGAGTGACACGAGGGGTTGTGATATACAAACATAAATTGATTGGTCAAGCAAATGAAATGCTCTTCCATCACCTAAACTATTAAAACCGTGTTTGCATTGTAAAGTAGAAGCTCCACTTGTTTGCTGCTATGACAAGTTCCTCTTTGATCTATCGTATAAACTTAAAACTGCTTCCTCTGAATGTTTGCAGCCCTATATCAAAGACCCACAACACGTATTTCCAGCTACTGCGTCCTTCTTTGTTATCAGTGATTGTCACCTGCAGGTGACGTGACCTCACTCGCTCTCGGCTCAGTGTAGCTGTGTTCCTCTGGTGGTGTGAATTCAAACTCCTAGGTCCTTATAGCCACTCCAGAGTGGGACTAACGGTCCTTCTAACCCTCTGAGAGCCCTTATATCTTTCTGGTCTCAAAATGCCTCTCGTTTCTGGGCCTCTTCAGTGACTCCAACAGCAAATCATATCTGTTATGTTGTGCTCTCTCAAGACCTGAAAGTCAATAACTAACAATATTTGCATCCGTTCTGGTCCCTCATGTGCAGGCTGTTCCAGATTTAACACATACCACAGTTCAGATGTATCTCTGTAGATGGAAATGTGAGATGTGATATTTAAACCAAAGTATTCTAATGATATGATGCCATAAATATGATTTACATAGTTGTGAGACTTTTTTTTTTTTACTTCAGCTGAAGTTTTCTGGTCATTTGCATTTACCATGGTAGTTTTCTTTCATTATAATGGCTTCAGTTTCAAGCAACAATGAATTGTAATAAATGTGTGTTAAGTTTTAACAGCTCAGTCATTTTAGAAACAGACAGAAGCCTTAAAAAATAAGAGGTCGTGTCAGTGCTTCAAAATTGAGTGGATTATATTAGCAGTATATAAAAGGTGAGAAATGACATAAAAAGTATTATAATATTAAATGTGTTTAAAGAGGAAATCAAACTTCATAATAGGAGAAATGCAGGTTTGTCTCCAAAGGAAAACTTTTAAAATGCTTTAATAGATTTCCCCTGATTTAAATGTGACATTTAAACGCTGGAGTACACTTTTTCCCCCAAATCAAAACATGCGAGCTCAGCCTCAGTATCCTGAACACCTTCAGGGTTAGATGCTTTACGCCCAGCAGCAGCATGAAAAATAATAACATTTTATAGTTTGTCTTAGAAGTTCTTGGTTCTTCATACCAATTAATTTCAATCATGCTGCCTGTTTGCTCTGTCACCTCCCAATTTGTTTGTGTTTTCAAGCATTACCAATTTTTTTAAAGGTTTTTCAATTTCTCAGTTCAAGAAGTATTTCTCCAAAAAGACATTTAAATGTGTTTTGTTGTATTTTTTCCCCTCCCTCTCTGTCTGTCTGTGTTATAATTGATTTCCTCAAGTCATTAGCTCCCAAGAGTCTCAGTTTTAATCCTTTTCTTTCTGTTGCATTAATTACAAGTCCGATTTGCTGCTTAATACGTTAGATTATTCGCCTGGAATTTGTATTTTCCCAAAAGCATCGTTCGCTTGATGTATACATGTAATTTTTATCTCCATAAGTTAAATTAGTTGTAGTAATTAGCATAACACACACACTCACTGTCCTCCCGGAAGACAAATCCAATCTTAGCTCCTCTGCAGAAATTTGCAAACAGATACTGAGGATGCTTTCTCTGGTGCAGGATATGCTGTTTATTTAGATGTTACTGCTTGAAGGCACTTTTTACGAGTTCTATTATTATTTTAAATCCATAAGCAAATTAATTTTGTTTTCTGCCAAGTAGCTGTCAACACAGACATCCCTAACAGAGTTTCTTCGTCTTGTAATGGAACAGACTCCCCGCATTGTATGATAATGTTTCCCTGCAGGCCTGACCACCTACATTAGCAACAAGGTATAAATCATAAACCAAAGTTTCCAAAGTTCAAATCGTTAATGTTGTGCACCTCCATCCTGCTGTGACTCTCTTCAAATCACAAGTCCTCCTGAATGAATGCACCATCAAAACTCTCAGCAGGGCGCCGAGGTAAAAAACAAGTAAAGAAGATCGCTTTCTCGTGTTTGTTTGAGGTGAATATGTCTATTGATCATCTGTCGGCGATCTTCTGAGAAGCTCTCCCCCTCAAGGGGCACTCGTCGTGTATGCATGGCTGTCACAGATTTTCTTTAATTTGCGGAGAATTCACAGAAAAGGCAAATTACCGAGTCATCTTCACCTGTTCGCTTCAGTGCGGCTAATGTTCACTTTCCATCATTTGTTGTCATCACATTCATTTCTCTGTAAAGAGTCTGTTTGGCTCTAATTCCATCTGTGTCTGATGGATCAGGCAGCAGGGTGTTCTGTGAGAGCACTTAGACAGAAAATTGCAGCAAAAGATTTGGATCAAACATAATTATAGTGGTTGTTGAAGAGGCCTCCTTGGACCAATCAGAATCTGCTACATTTGACCTCAGAAGTCAGAAATGCATTCTGCTCAGCGGCGGACGGAAAACGTTTGAATGTGGTTAATATCTGTAAAATTATAACAGCTGTTTTCTACATGCATATGTATACTAGACACCCTGAAACGTTTGGCTTCTGGCTCTATTCTTTATTAAAATCTGATTAACCTGAATGCATCATGGTGAAACTTTTTGGCTCTTGAACTTTTTGCTATCACAGTATCTCATGAACCACTGGATGGATTTTAATGAAACTCTCATCACTGGATGAACACCTACAGCTGATTATCTCTTGGACTCAACCCTTTGTCTGATTTTCTCTTCCCCAGTGTGAAAGCCAGAAAAGGAAGTGTAAACCACAAGCACAGGGTTGAAGCTGGGACTCATGGGAAATGTAGGCAGTGCTCTGCAACTCAGTCAGCTCCTGTTTGTGGCTCAGATGGACACACCTACTCCTCCAAGGTGAGTGTTTCCCACTTCTCTTTTCTCATTTCCCTCTGTTTTATTTTGTATTTTATTGTATTAATTTCTCTTTCATATATAATTGCAAGACCTTCATATAAGCTGCTAAAATTAGTCATTTGTAAAGTGTAATATTATGTTTGAATTCCCTGCCCCTGGTCCCTTTTTTCCCCACCTTTTGTCTCTGTTCCTCCAAATCTATCTAATTCCCCAGTTTACTGCTGCATCATTTCCCCGTGTCATATTCAACAGAACTGCTCTTGTAGTCTGTTAATTGACTGGGAACTGAGACAACCCTCAGAGGTCTTTACATCAGCTAAAAGTCATCTTTAGACAGTTTGGAAAAGCTCTCAATCCCCTCATCAGCCCATCTGACTCTCATTTCTAACCACTAACTCACGGCTCATAATCTCCCCCTGAGCAACATAAACTTACACACAGCCGCAAACTCTCAAATTAACGATGGAAAAATCGAGGTTTAACCTCTGTGATGAGTCAAGAAGGCAGTGAACAGAGGATGATTAGAAAGAGGAGCATGGAAATTGATAACAAGTGATGGATATATTATACATAAAACTGGAGCTTTGTCCTTGGCATAATTCTCTGTAGATTATTATTGATATCAGATTTTATATCAGTGTTTTGCCCTTGTATTCAACCATTTGGTTAGCAGCAGCAAAGTCATACAAATGGGTAATATTAGACTTCTATTGAGTGTTATATAATGCTGAATCAAAGTCATTCTGGCTCAGGAATATGAGCTATAGTACAATGAGCTGTTGCTATTTAATTCATGTCATTCAATCACAATGTTGCTGAAAAGTTTAAAATTGCCTGAGGGCAAATAACATTTAGCAAAGCCTGCTTTGATTTACAGGAGCCGGGAAACTTGTTGGACATCCCGTCATTCAATATGCAAAGGAAATGACTCGCGATCATAATCATTTTTCTAAATGTAAACAAGACTGTATCCATATAAACTCTACAACAAAAGATACAAGTTTTCTAAAATGAACTAGGGACAGCATTTCTCTTTTACTTTGAAAGAGGTTCATACATTTTTGAACAATAAGACAGTTCAATAATGTGATAACACAGAAGGGTTTGGTGCAAGAACATTTTCAGTAAAACTTTCAGCTGACTGTGCACACCAACAACCTAACGCAGTGATAAGACTCTCATTTAAAAGTTGGCACCAACACACAACAGGAAAAAAAGATAACAAGAATGACCTGGAATAGAGGAAGAACAGAAACATTGCTTCTAACTGAGGTAATAATGTGAGGACATTTACTTTAATCAACATTTGGACTCAGCAACTAAAGAAAACAAGATTTGTCAAAAATCCCCTTTTGACTAATGTGGTTATGAAATCAACTTGTCATTGAAATGAGCTCGACAGGCTGACCAGTACTTAGGTACCTCAAGTTATTACTCTTAAAGGTGATATGTGGAGTATTTTTCTATGTATCAAAGAGTTCAAATGTTTCAAATGACATTTCAGGTCTAAACTATGATATATGGGTAGAGGTCCACAGCATGTTATTTTTCTTAAGACCCTCCTTCCTCCCATAGACCCCTTTGAAATTTATCTGACCGGCAAACTTTTTCAGCCAATAAAATTCAAATTTCGACATTGTTAGCTGTCAGTCAACGTGCATGCGCTTCGTGCAAACCTGTAGAGGTGAGGGTCACGTGCACACAGAACACTCCGTGTCTTCCTGTTTTCAGTCTTGGCCGATCATGGAGAAGTCGAAGCTAATTTCTACTAAAAAGTTATTTTAAGTCTATTACCAGGCTACTGAGGGCTTTGTTTTTATTTTTAAACATTTCTCCTCACAGAATGGCAAGGCTTGCCAAGGATACATGTTTATTTTGGTCAAGTATTTCATTCTGGACTGAGTGTCTTCTTATTTCCGTGTTCTGCTTCTTGCAGCTCCCTGTTGTGTGACAAGCATGTTGAGCAACGTGTTTCATAAGCACAGTGTGACAGTCAGGTCTCAGAGCATCTACAGAGTGAGAACATGATTTGTGAGCTGTGAATGATTGAGCCCAGGAGCAGAGAGCCAGCACGAAGCACAGTTTATGCCCGGCTTAGAGTGACACGTCGAATGCATGCGCGTGTTGAGGTGGGGCTATAGAACATGTGTGTGGGTGTGGGGGGGGGCTGTTTTGGGAGGGGCCATGGTATGTTGGATTTTTAAAAATGCTCTCTTGCTGAAAAATTCCACATTGCTATTAACTTAGCCATTTTAACTTGCATCAAACACGATAGTCCTTAAATCAACTTATATATTTATTTTGCATTCATTTTACCTTTATTCAGTAGAGCTGCCATTTTCTCATGGCTGATGAGTTCAATCTCCTCAGAACGAGATCTTTCCACTCATCTTCGACCACAGGCTGGTATCAGAACACCAGTATAGAGAGAAGTTGACAACATGATTTTTCAGCACCATGGACAGCACACCTACGTTCAAAAAAACAGATGAGCAACGAGAAACTCTTTCATCTCTTTTTTTGTTAAATCCAGTGATGGTTTCACCTTCTCACAGTACAAAAACGTACAACATACATGATGCTAGCAGCTGTGTCCAACTTTAACGAGCGTACATGATGACATTAAAAACGTAGCTAGTAACAACCAACCAGTGGCTGTTCATTTTGAAATATGTGCATTTGTTAATTAAAAGTTTCCTATTTTCCATTTTGTATGGCTAAAAGTATTTTTGTGTAAAAGTATTTTGTGATTCACTTAGGGGGGGGAGCGATGCCCATGAGCTCCCTCGTGGTGCCGGGCCCAGACCCAACTTATCAATGTGTCAGTCAGAAAATCTGTAGGATTTCCTAATTGTGCTCAGTGACCAGGCTAACTACTTTTAGCAATACAAGCTAAAGATTATTTCTTTTTCTAAAATTTCTGCAGTCAAACACTGTATCAACATGGTCATTAATAGTAATTTAACAGTATATGTGTGACTGAATTACTGATTTACAAACCAATGAAGGTAAAAATTATAATTTTATTATGGCAGTTGTGTTTACTTGTGCAAGATAGTCGTTGAATTCTGAGAACCAGATTTCAGATTTTTTAGGCATTCCAGTTTATTTTTCTTACTCAAAACTTCTGAATACAAATGGAACTGTCATGTTTGGGGGTAGTGCAGGATCCAAATGCAAAAGATGGAGGCAGAAACAGGTGAGGTAAAACACAAAACAGCTTTACTGCTGGCTGGACTCAAGAGACACAGGACACATGAAGCTGGGGATACAACACAAAGAACCAACAGGGAGTGAATGAACTCCACAGTATATATAGAGAGGGAGCTAATTAAGGAGACGAGACACACCTGGAGGGGATTAGTGCAGGACACAGGAGGAGGAACGTGGAAACACAGGCACAAACTGGACACAAGGGGGAAGAACGTGACAGAAACACACAAATAGCCTGGTCATTAAGCACAACAATCAGGAAATCCTACTCCTATTAGCAGGATTTTCTCAAAAGTTCGTTGGCATATGTTGCAAAAACAATCTCCTTTCACAAACACCTTGACATCACTCGGTTATCTGGGGGATTGAAGTCAATGCACCTCTAAGCAAGGTAACAGCACCATAACGGTCAACATATGAAGGAATATGCCAGCTTAATGTTTTGATAGAGGTAATTGTGATTACAGATGGTCTAAGTGAATGGGAGATGTCCAACACGCGTTTTATGCTAAACGTCAGCGTAGGTTACACTCCACACTCCGTTTGGTTCCTTTATGTGGACGCTCACATCTTAGTGAGACGTGACTGACATGATTGGTGATTAATGGAGACAGCTTAAAGAGGGGCTCGTCTTTGTGGCCGTGTCACAGGACCGTTTTGTGAAAGAGACTATGATTTCTCCTGAAGTATTCCTTAATGGACCATCAAATTCAAAGCTTCACATTGGTTGCATTTAATGTCCGACCCGTTCACCCACCCACACCTCTTCTCACGTCTTCCATCTCAGAGGTAAAAACCGAGAATGATTCAGCTTTTTGTGTGTTTGAGGACATCATGATGCAGACCTTCTTAATGACCTGCCTGTCTGAGAGCAGAGGATGCGCTCAGGAGGAGGAGAAGTGATAAAACAGAAACACGAAGAGAAACAAAGGAGGAGAAGAGGGCTGGGAAATCTCTCCTCTCTGTGGTCATTTAGGTGGAGGAGTTCGGTTTAGTGATGGGTCCCTGTGGCCCAACTTAAACTCTCCTCACCAGTGAGCTGCCGGTCTCAAGCTTATTCATGTTTTATTATTACATTACATGCCTCCCTCATCATAACCACACACACTCTCTCTTTCAAACACACACACTCAATATCCTATTAAAAGGACAGTGCTCTTATCTCCTGAGAGGCTTCAGCCCACTAAGTTAAATCCATTACTTCCCTCCTCCTAAATCATCTTTTCTCCCGCTCCCTTCTTTCCTCTCCTCTCTTTTTATTTTTACTCCACCACGCGAGGTGTTAAAACACTGTTTCATCAAAACCACATTAACCCATGAAACTGGACAAACACGAAGATTCATGGGGATTCTCCGAGTGCCGACAGTGATTAGAAGAGGTCATCCATTTCCCGGACTTCCTTCGTCTTTTCTCCGCCTGCCCCCCCCCCCCTCCCAGACGGCTAATTCAATATGTCGGGGGGGGGGGGG